>LIEC01012119.1:229023-297029 GCA_001925005.1 Drosera capensis
GTGGATGCTCAGGACACATGACAGGAAACAAATCCATCCTTGAAGACTATAGAAAAGAACAAGGACCTCTTGTCATATTTGGAGGAGGAAAGGCAGGTACAACTAAAGGTTATTGAACCCTTGGTATAGGTTCCTTAATCTTTAGAGTTGTTGCTTATGTTAAAGGCTTAGAACATAACCTACTATTCATTAGTCAATTGTGTGATAAAAATTATGATGTATCATTCACTTATGATACATGCCAAGTAAAGGATAAAATCACACAAGAAGTCAAATTACTAGAAGTAAGAAAAAGAAACATTTATGCAGTAGACTTTGATTCATCACAGTAAAAACAAATAACATGTTTCTATACTAAAGAAGCTGAAGACACAAACTGGCTAACGCAAAAGAGATTAGCTCATCTTAACTTTAAAACTATGACCAAATTATCCTCAGAAAACCTAATAAGAGGACTTCCTCAAGCAAATTTTAAAAAGGATAAACTATACAGACCATGTCAGCAAAAGGAAAACAGACTAGAGCAACCTTTAAACCCCTAAACTCTTTTGAATCAACTAGAATTCTGGAATTACTACATATGGATCTCTTTGGTCCAGTTGAGATAGAAAGCTTAAATAGAAAGAGTTACACTCTAATTATAGTGGATGATTACGCTAGATGCACTTGGGTAATGCTTGTACATAAAAAGAGTGAAACTTGTGGTCTACTAACAACATGCCACTGAACTTGATCAAACAGGAGTAGATGTTTACTACAATGATCATGGAATTAACATAATTTCTCAGCACTTAGAACACCTCAACAAAATGGTGTGGCTCGGAGGAAAAATAGAACACTCATAGAAGCGACCAGGACAATGCTTTTTGATGCAAGCTTATCTAAAAACTTCTGGGCAGAAGCAGTTAATACAGCGTGCTATACTCATAATACTTCCAAGCTTTATAAAAAGTCTCCCAAGTGTCAAATACTTCCATGCTTTTGGATGCATATGTTTATATACACAACAATGATAAAAGCTATCTACAAAAATTTGATCCTAAGACATGTGAGGGAACCTTCTTAGGGTATTCTACAAATAACAAAGCCTTTAGAGCATACAATAAAAGAACACAAACCGTTAAGGAGTCAGCTCATTTATCATTTGATGAATCATAAACATTCATAAGAAATGCAAATATATTTGATGAGGAATGTGCATATAATGAACAGGCTGTAGAAGAGGTCATTGAAACTGCAGACAAGGAAGAAGTCGTCTGTACCCAATGACAATGCAGCAGAGAATGAAGAACAAACTCAACAAAAACTAGAAACTAATGAACAAGATAAAAGAAGATGGATCAAGGGACATATACACGATGACATAATAGGCGATAAGAATGCACCTGTGTAGACTAGAAGGGCAAAAAATGCAGAATGCTTGTCTGTATGTTTCATATCAGAAATAGAACCTAAGATAATAAGTGAAGCCCTAACTGATCCAAACTGGGTAGATGCTATGCAAGAAGATCTAAATACGTTCCAAAGAAATGAGGTATGGTATCTAACACCAAGACCCAAAAACTATCCAATTATAGGCTACAAATGGATATTTAGAAACAAATCTGATGAAAATGGAATAGTCATGAGAAACAAAAGCTAGATTAGTTGTTAAGAGGTACTCATAAGAAGAAGGAATTGATTTTGATGAAACCTTTGCTCCTGTAGCAAGATTAGAAGCCAAAAGAATGTTCCTTGCATGTGTTGTATATCAAGTATTTAAAGTCTATCAAATGGATGTAAAGAGTGTATTTCTAAATGGAAAGTTGTAAGAGAAAGTTTATATTGAACAGTCTCCTGGGTAGACAAGACACTATATGGATTAAAACAACACCTAGGGCATGGTATGAAACTCTCTCAACATTTCTATGTGAAACCAAATTTGAAAGAGGTAAGGTAGATACCACTCTATTCCTCAAAAAACATACGGAACATATATTGTTAGTGCAAGTCTATGTTGATGATATCATATTTGGCTGCACTAATAATAAACTTTGTGAACGTTTTACAAAGTTAATAAAATCCAAATTTCAAATGAGTTTAACAGGGGAACTAAAATATTTCATAGGACTTCAAATACAACAATTATAAAGTGGAATCTTTATAAATCAATCTAAGTACTTAAAGAACACAATTAAAAAGTATGGCTTAGATAGTGCTAGTCATATGAAAACTCTCATGAGCACATATATAAAGATAGACAAAGATGAACATGGAAAGAGTATAAATCAAACCATGTATAGAGGAATAATAGGATCATTGATATACCTTATTATAAGCAGACTA
Source organism: Drosera capensis (assembly GCA_001925005.1). Taxonomy (NCBI): domain Eukaryota; kingdom Viridiplantae; phylum Streptophyta; class Magnoliopsida; order Caryophyllales; family Droseraceae; genus Drosera; species Drosera capensis. Next base: position 231,349 of record LIEC01012119.1, read on the forward strand.
GACATTCAATATGCAGTCTATGCCTATGCAAGATATCAATCTGATCCCAAGGAATCACACTACAATGCAATAAAGAGAATCCTAAGATATCTCAAAGGAACTCCAAACCTTGGTGTATGGTATCCTAGAGAATTACATTTTACACTGATAGGTTTTTCAGATGTAGATTTTGCAGGTCGTAGAGTGGATAGGAAAAGCACAAGTGGATCATGTCAATTTATTGGTAGAAGATTAATTTCCTGGTTTAGTAAGAAGTAGACTACTGTATCAACCTCTTTTTTTTTTCTCTTCATTTCCACAAAACACTTTCTCTCTCCTCAGAGCTTTCTCTCTCTACGAAAGCTCTGTGCACTGTTCATGTCACTGTTCATCGGGGTTTTCGGCTCCGATTTTGCGCCCAACCTGTGAACCTTGATGAGCACAACCCCCACCAGGGATTTGGGGAAGAAACAACAGAGAAAACGGTGTGTACGAACCATTTTCAAATCGGCGGTACTGTTCACAGCACTGTTCCTCCTCGGATTCTCACTTCGCAAACTCCGAATTCCATGGATTCGGTGCGTTCCGAAGCCATTGACCACCTGAGATATTTGGATTCAACCCTTCCCACTGCTCCTAAGGTTGGTATTGCTTCTGAAATCGTCGAATTTGGATCGGTTGACGAGATGAATTTGGAGAAAATCGTTGTTGCCGGGGACGGTTTTGTTGCTAGAAGTGGTGTTGGTTTTGCCGAGGATGGTGTTGTCGCCGCAGGGAAGGGTGTTATTCTACAGGACCGTGATTTGGAAGGGCAAAAACCTGGAAAATCCTCGGCAAACACTGTTCACGTGAACAGTAAAAAATGGGAATTTCTCTGATTTGGCTGGGAATGGGTCTCGGCGTCCTCAACCTACTCATTCGAGGCAACAGAGCCGAGGTCGAAGTCGTGTTTCGGCACGGAACACGGACGCTACGCAAACTGGCACGCAAGGTTCTCTTGGCCAACGGCGAACCTTTGCCTCGATGCTGAATTCTAATCCGCTGGACTGGAAGATGAAACTCAGCTTCGTCAAACCTGCTTGTGAGGATGGTCGAATGATATTCGAACCATCGGTGGAGGCAATTGCGGAAGCAACGAGCAAATGGGGCAACTATTTGGTAGGCTATTTCATCTCCGGGAAATTGCCTGTCATGACCGTCGAAAGGATCGCCAAGAGCGCCTGGAGCAACCTGGGGTTGGAGGATGTGATGGCAGATGCTTCTGGTTTCTATTACTTCCACATACCTGAGGCGGCTGCGAGGCAGAAGATATTGGAGGAAGGACCGTGGTTGTTTGCTGGAAGGCCCATTATCCTCCAGCAATGGACTCTGGAGCTGGTGATGTGCAAGAAGGCCCACGACAAGGTGCCTTTGTGGGTGAGGATCCAGAACATTCCTTTGGCATTATGGACGAGCTAGGGACTTAGTGGCATTGCCAGCCTCATAGGTAAGCCACTCTTTACGGATTCTTTCACGGAGAACATGACCAAGATCGCGTTCTCAAGGATATGTGTCGAGGTATGTGCGGATAAAGCCCTTCCTGATGAGATCTATATGAAGCTGGGGAATTCTGTCCTTCCCCTGAAGGTCGACTACCAATGGAAGCCGCAGGTTTGCCCAAAGTGCCATGTCTTCGGTCATGTCTGTAGGCCACCTACGGCTGTAGCCCCTGTTACTGCTCCTGTTGCCGACAAGGGCAAGAATGTCGTTGTCGACACTACGCCTACCGATGCTGAAGGATTCACATTGGTATGGAAGAAGAAGAATGCCTCCAATGGGATTGTGATCTCGGAGAAGAGCCCGCCACCTACCCCCACACCGGTTCCAGCGGCACTACGGGAGGACTGCCATGGCAGTGATCGGAGCTCCAAAGTGTTGAGCAGTGAGGAATGCGAGGAAAATGAGGAGAGCACGGAGGCCACGGATACAGTTCCAGTAACAGAGCCTGAGGTTGCAACGGGAGCAGCTCCTGCTGAAGGGAATTCTTCCGCATCCCAGCCAAGGGAAGACACTATGTTGGACCAGGTTGTGGTTGGCCTGACTACTACGGCACCGCGATCCTTGGGGGTTGCCTCTGACAAGGAGGCCAGCCCTACAGCAAAGAAGGTCAAGAAGCATAAGAGCAAGGGGGGGGTCTAGTGCTACAGCCAGACCTCGGAAAAGGTAGTCCGAACTTCCCTACCATCTGTACAGTTTTTATGTTTGTTGGCTTTTGGAATGTGAGGGGTCTAGGACTCCCAATAAAGAAAGCAGAAGTCTGCAGTTTGGTGAGACGAAGGAAGCTGAGCTTGTTTCCCATCCTTGATACCAAGGTGAAGGAAGAGGAGTATTAAGATACTTTTGCTTCAATGTTTCCAGCCTGGAAATCCTATGCTAACTATTCTTGTTCTGAGAAAGTAAGGTTGTGGGTCGGTTGGGACCCTAAAGTCCTTGACTTCATTCCTTTCTGTACTTCAGACCAAGTCATTCATGGGAGAGTAAGATACGGCGAGCAGGGTAGAGAGTGTATCATCTCTTTTGTCTATGCTGAGCATACTTTTGTCAGGAGAAGATCCCTGTGGACTGATATTGAAGACAAGGGGCAGGTATTTGATGGTGTTCCATGGATGATTCTTGGGGACTTTAATGCAATTAAAGAGGTAGCCGACAGAAAGGGAGGTACGGATAAATGGCTTTCATCCTTTGATGAGTTCCCTGCATGTCTTGAAAATGCCGCACTTGATGATCTTAGATACAGAGGATGCAGGTTCACATGGACTAACAGATCCCAAGGAGAGCATGTTTGCTACAGGAAAATTGACAGGGTGCTGTGAAATTCCAAATGGCAGACTGAGTTCAATTTCTCTGAAGCTGACTTCCTCCTCCCGGGGATTTCTGATCATTCTTCTGTGGTTGTCCGTGTTGATGAGGGCAGAAAAATAAAGGTGCCGTTCAAGTACTACCACTTCTGGTCCATGCATGCGGACTTTCTTCCGGCTGTTTATGATGCCTGGCAGGTACCTGTTTATGGGTGTGCAATGTTCAGACTCTACAAGAAGCTGAAAGCTGTCAAGCTGAGGCTTAGGGACTTCAGTAGAAGGCATTTCCACGACATATCCAGGCAGGTTCAGGTTGCTAGAGAAGATATGGTGATGGCACAACAAACTCTTGAGGCAAACCCCTTTGATGAGCTGCTTGCTGAAAGGGAAAGAGAGACGGTCATGAGGTTCTCTCAGCTGAGGCTGCATGAGGAGTCATTTTACAAACAGAAATCCAGAGTTCAGTGGTTGAAGGAGGGGGATAACAACACCAGGTTCTTCCACAACTATGTGAAGGCAAGGGAAAACAGGAAGCAGATTTCAGAGCTGGTTAGTCAGGACGACAATACAGTTCAAGGAGAAGGCCAGTTACAGGAGTTCATTGTGGACCATTTCTCCTTTATGGAAGCCCAGCCACAAGTCGAGCCCATGCCTAATCTCATGCCTTTTGTGAAGAGGCCGGTCCCGGAAGACTACAAGGAGCAGCTTATTGCCTAGGTAATTGAAACGGAGATCCAGCATACCTTATTCTCCCTTGCTCGAAACAAATCTCCTGGTCCTGATGGTTTCTCGGTGGAATTCTTTATTGATGCTTGGGATATTGTCCGGAGTGATGTGATTTTGGCTATCCAGGAGTTTTTCCAATACGGTAGGATGCTTAGGGAGGCCAACTCTACTGTGATTGCCTTGGTGCCTAAATGTGACAATCCCACTCAGATCACCGACTTCAGGCCGATCTCCTGTTGCAATACCATTTACAAGTGTATTGCAAAGCTTCTTGCTAACCGATGTGCCAATGTGTTGCCTCTTCTTATTAGTCCTTCGTAGGGTGCTTTTGTGAAAGGCAGGAAGATTAGCGATAACATACTGCTAGCTCAAGAGCTTCTCCATGATTATCATCTGAAACCATACTTGTCGCGCATTGCTTTCAAGGTCGATATGATGAAGGCTTATGACACTCTCAGCTGGCAGTTTCTGGAGCAGGTCCTTGGGAATTTTGGATTCCCACCGCAGCTCATATCCTGGATTATGGAGCTCACCTGTAGTGCCCAGTTCTCTGTCAACGTGAACGGGAAACTTCATGGTTATTTCTCAGCTGGAAGAGGACTTAGGCAAGGTGATCTTCTTGCCCCCTATCTCTTTATCTTGGCTATGGAGGTATTTTCTGGAATTCTTGATTCTCAGACTAGCAAACCGGGATTCAAGTTCCATTTGAGATGCAAGAGAACCGCTTTATCCTACCTGTTCTTTGCCGATGATGTGCTGTTATTCTCGGAGGGGAACTTGGAATCTATACAGCTGCTTAAGGGGTTGACCTCTTCTCTTCAGTTTCAGGTTTGCATCCCAATACCTCTAAAAGTGAATTCTTTGTGGCGGGGGATGATGCCTCTATCATTGATTCTGCTCAACGTATTTGGGAATTTGGTAAGGGATCTTTGCCAGTATGATACTTGGGCATCCCCCTCACCACGAAGCGGCTGAAAGCCAGAGAGTGTAGACCCTTACTTGACAAAGTTGCTAAACGAGCTGCTAATTGTGTGAATATAACTTTGTCCTATGCTGGCAGGTTATTACTTGTCAAGTCTGTGCTGCAATCCATTCAAGTATTCTGGTCTGGAGTTTTTCTGATGCCTAAGAGTGTGTTGCTTGAGATCGAAAGTATATGCAGGAGATTTCTGTGGAAGGGGCCATCATTGGGCTCTGCGGGTGCGAAGGTTGCTTGGAATACTGTGTGTCTTCCTAAGAAGGAGGGAGGACTTGGCCTTCGTCGGCTCCCAAGCTGGAACAAAGCCCTTATGCTGAAACATATTTGGGGTCTTGCCTCGGGGGAGAAGACCATTTGAACTGACTGGGTGCATGCTAATCTTGTGGGCAATGATAACTTTTGGTCCATGAAGGTTCCAAAGGCTGGCTCGTGGAACTGGAGGCGGTTGTTGCAGCTTAGGCCATTGGGTCAGCAACAAATCAGTTGGAAGATTGGGGACGGGAAATCTATTCAGCTATGGTATGACTCTTGGTCTTCTTTTGGTCCCTTGTATTTAAAGGTCTCTAGCTCCTTTTTCTACAACACTCGAATCCCAAGGGATACTACACTGCACACCTTCATTCATGACTCATCTTGGCAGTTGCCTTCATGTATTCTTGAGTTGTTTCATGGCTCTCTTCTTCCTGTTATCCATGGAGGGATGGATGTTTGCCTTTGGGGTGATAGGAGGAAGAGGGGATTCTCGACTGCCCATGCATGGAATCATCTTCGAGAGAGGGCTCCAAAGGTATTCTGGCACAGGCTTATATGGTTCAAAGGAAACATCCCCAGACATGCCTTCATTACATGGCTAGTGGCGCGGCAAAGGCTCCATACCCATGATCGCCTTATGGGAATGGGTTTACTCGATGGTGCCCTATGTGTAATCTGTAAGAAGGAAGTGGAGACCCATGACCACTTATTCTTTTCCTGCACTTTTCTTAATCCTTTGATGCAGGAGTGGCGGCAAAACTGTGCTCTGACTTTTGTGTCTACTTCCTGCACTGGATACCTTGAGGGCTTGCACCAAGCACTCAAGGCGAAGAGGACCACGAGGATCATCATTCAGCTCCTATTTTGCAGCCTTGTTTACACCATTTGGAAGCACAGGAATGACATCAGTTTTCGCGCAGCAAAGCCATGGAAACATGCCATGAGGACTTACTTGTTCAAAGCAGCTACGGACATTGCTTATGCAAGGAGAGAGCACCTCAATGAGGATGAGAAGAAACTACTGCCCAACTGGAAGATCAAGCTGGATGGCTAAGTTCTTTTGTATATGTTCATGCTTCTTGAGTCATGCAATCATCTGTGTATGTAATGGTTTATCCATTCTGGGGGAAACTTTTGTAACATTTGTAGCATGTGTGTATGTAACCCTGCATAGAAACTTAGGTTTCTAATGGTTAGGCAGGGAGAGGAAGGGTATGGATTATGTTGACTACTGTATCAACCTCTACTCCAGAAGCAGAGTACATAGCTATAGGAAGTTGTGCTGTACAAATACTATGGATGAGATCACTGCTTGTAGACTATGGTATGATACTCTCTGAAACCTTTATATTTTGTGATAACACGTCTATAATGGAAATTTCAAAAAATCTAAATTTTCATTCAAGAACCAAGCATAGTGATGTCAGATATCACTTTATCAGAGATCATGTACAAATAGGTCATATTAAATTGAAATATATTCCAATAGAAAAACAAATTGTAGACAATTTTTTAAAACCTCTCGATGAGAGTAAGTTTACTCAATTTAGAGAAGAATTGGGTATACTTTATTTAAAATAGTGAAACTAGCCAAAATGCTTTACTACTCTACTATATATGTAGAATGCAGACCGGCATTATTTTATACAGACTAGCGTTATTGCTCTACTACTTGTTGTATACGTGGATGCAAACTAGAAGTAATATTCCTTTACTGTAATTATTTTTGGAAAGAATATTAACTTTACAAAAAGGTTTTCCTCAAATCACATAATGGTAAAAATAATTAGTTGATACTGTGTTAGGAATGTGCAATCCCTCCAATTATATAGAAATTGATGTAACAAATCTGAGATGTATTAATCATAATACAGTTAGGTTGTTTGGGCTAAAAGTCAAGTAGGTAGTTACAGTCTAGGTTGGATGCCGGAGAGCAGACGATTGCAGATGATGAAGATCAGATGAGCGATCAGATGCAGAGTACTACAGAGAGCTTTGGATAAACAACTAAGGCATTGATGAACAACAAAAGAACTTCAAAGTTTTCAAGATCTAGGAATTGAGCTTGCAGACAAAGACCAACACAGAATGCATCATGAGGTCAGTTACTGGGTGTAGACGAGGTTGCAGCAGTTACTGGTGCAGATGAGGTCTCACAGTACAGTATGCAGACTAAGGTACAACAGACTGGGTGCAGCAGAGATGGTTACTGATTGTGGGGTCAGAGGTCTGGAGTCAGTCAAACGAAAATTTGAGTTAAATCAGAAACGACACAAATTTTGGTGATAGTGGACTACCAGCATCAAAAACAAGATGGTGGAGGACACGATTGACAAGATGTCAGTATCAAAAAGAGTGTCAAGCTGCGGTAGGTTCGTTTTCTAAGCCTATAAAAGAAAACCGATGAACCTCCTTGAAGAATGATGTTGAATAAGGATTGAAAGGCAAACGTGAAAAAGAAATGAAACGTTCACATATTACTCAAAAGAACTGAATTGTGAAAAAAAGAGTTCACTAGGCTGTTAGAAGAACACATTCTGCAGTAGAGTTCATTTTGCTGAATATGTGTGAAGATCATGGGTCTTTATATTTTTTGCAAGTTGTTTACCTTGTAAAAAGAAGTTGTCTTGTAAGCTAAAAACAAGAAGATAGTGATACTCATCTCTTGGCTTGACTACACTGGTCACCAAGGGAAAACTAGACTAAGCTCTTGTTTATCAATTGATAACAAGTGTCTGAACCAGTATAAATACTATGCCTCTTTATTTGCTTTTATTGCTTGATATTTAGAACTGTTAGAAATCAACCCTCACTCCCAAACAGAGACAAATTCCAAGAATTGGAATCTCTATAGTAGATCTCGAATTGTTAGCTACAGACTGCCCAAATAGTCTGTATAGAATAGTGGTTTGCAAACTCATAATCCGCTGCATAAAATTGATAAAATTCGAATTAACCTATTCACCTCCCAGGTTATATCTTAGACTTTACAATTGGTATCAAAGCCTGACTTTCCAAACTTAACAATTCTTGGAAAGAAAAAGGTCATATATCTTATTTGCAAAGAAGTTACTAACATTTTGTGCGTGTGAAGATCATCATCATCGACAACAACAATTGCACCACCAAAATTCCCCAAATGTCCTAACAGTGGAGAACCTCCAGCTTGCTTCTTCGACAAGTTCAACCATTGGAAACTAAGAACTATTTGATACCTCGTCTGCAAGTGAACAACATCTATATGAAGAACTGGCATTGATGGGAAAGAAGTTCAAGAAGCTATTCAAGAAAAGAACTTCCCCTAAAGCACCAAGGATATAGAAAAGGAAGTCTACTACAACTGTGGCAGACCATGACGCTTTGCTGCACAATGCAGACGACCAACATAGCACTCGTTTGCACCAATGTTCAAGAAGGACCACAACAAAGGCACCTCTGGAAGAAAGGAAAGAGACAAAGCGTATGCAGCAAGGACATGGAGTGACACAGACTCTGATGATGAAGATATTATATCAAATGCTCAGCTATGTCTCATGGCTAGAGAAGACGAACAGAAATAGGTATTTGATCTCTCTGACTCAGATGCCACCATAGATGAATTGAAGGAAGCTCTTCAAGAAACCTCTGAGAACTTTATTTCCTTTTTAAAGGAAAATAAAGAAAATCTTAAGCAGATTGTAATTCTAAAAGACAAATGCAATTTAACGGATAAAGAGACTAACAATGGTCTAAGCCATGCTCAAGAGAAACTAAAAGAAGCAAATGAAAAGGTGAAAATTCTCAATGCACTAGTGGAAACACTTACTTTGAGAAACACTTAGCTTCAGAAACAAGTAAATGCTTGGAATGGCAAGACTTTGTGCCTGCAAAAATTGCTCAGCACAGGTTAATCCTCCAATGATAAAACTGGGTTAGGATACAATGACTGGTTGAATAATAATGCAGACAAGAAAGCCTTTACCAAGGAAGCAAAACAAATTACTGCAAAAACTGTGCAGAAGAGGCAGACCTCAGCTGCATTAGACATGCACAAGAGTAATTCCTCTACTACAATAGGTGTGCAAAAGAGGAAAAGCTCCACTGCACAGAAAGAACCAAAAGGAAAGAATAGTCTACAAAAGAGATCTTTACTACAAAGTAAGACCTTTACTGCTCAAACCAGAAAGGGCTGGAGCAAAACACTAGAACTAGTCTATCATAAATTACAAAAAGCCAAGAATCCTTCAAGGGGATTCAGTGAAAGGCCTTATGAAGTTGAGCAAGCACCCAACTACTCAGCATGGAACAAAACCTCTAGATCAATTTGGAGGAAACCATACTTGAGACAAGTCTGCTCATGTCAACTACAACAGACACAGTGGAACACACCACTAACAAGCATAAGACCAAAGGTCTACTGCTTTACCTGTGACAAAATTGACCACAAGTCCTTTGAATGCTGGAATACGTCAAGAAGATAATTCAACTGTGGGTTCCAAAAGCTAACAAATGAGAACCCATATAAGTGGGTACCATGTACCAGCTCTCTATGTTCTCAATACAGGAAAAACAAAAAGGCATATGGTACTCGGATAGTGGATGCTCAAGACACATGACATGAAACAAATCCATCCTTGAAGACTACATAAAAGAGAAGGACCTCTTGTCATATTTGAAGGAGCAAAGACAGGTACAACTAAAGGTTATGGAACCCTTGGTTCAGGTTCTTTAATCTTTAGAGATGTTGCTTATGTTAAAGGCTTAGAACATAACCTCCTATCCATCAGTCAACTGTGTGATAAAAATTATGATGTGTCATTCACTTATGATACATGCGAAGTAAAGGATAATTTCGCACAAGAAGTTAAATTACTAGGAGTAAGGAAAGGGAACATTTATGCAATAGACTTTGACTCATCACAGTCAGAACAAATAACATGTGTTTACACTAAAGAAGCTCAAGATACAAACTGGCTATGACATAAAAGATTAGCTCATCTTAATTTCAAAACTATAACAAAATTATCCTCAGAAATCCTAGTAAGAGGGCGTCCTTAAATAATGTTCAAAAAGGATAAACTGTGCAGACCATGTCAAGAAGAAAAACAGACTAGGACAAGCTTCAAGCCCTTAAACTCTTCAGAATCAACTAGAATTCTTGAAGTGTTACAAATGGATCTCTTTGGTCCAGTTGAGGTAGACAGCCTAAACAGAAAAAAATACACTCTAGTTATAGTAGATGATTACTCTAGATATACCTGGGTAATGTTCTTATATAAAAAGAGTGAAAGTTGTAGTTTGCTGACAAGGTTTCTTATACAAATTCAAAATGAAAAAGGAATAGAAGTTATCACAATTAAAAGTGATCATGACACTGAATTTGATCAGATAGGAATAGATGTCTACTGCAATGATGGTGTAGCTTCTCAACACCCAGAATACCCCAACAAAATGGTGTAGCTGAAAGAAAGAATAGAAGACTCATAGAGGCAACTACGACAATACTTTCTGATGCTAACTTATCTAAAATCTTATGGGCAGAAACACTTAATGCAGCTTGCTATACTTAGAATAGATGCATAATTCACAAACTGTATAAGAAAACCCCTTACGAATTGTGGAAAGTAAAGATACCAAGTGACAAATAGTTTCATGCTTTTGGATGCATATGCTATATACACAACAATGATAACAGTTATCTATAGAAATTTGATCCTAAGACAGATGAGGGAACCTTCTTAGGACTTTCAATAAAAAGCAAAGCGTTTAAAATATACAATAAAAGAACATTCATAAGGGATGCAAATGTATCTGATGAGGAATGTGCATGTAAAGAACAGGTTGTAGAAAAGGTCATTAAGACTGCAGACAAGGAAGAATCGTCTACACTCAATGACACTACAACACAGGCAGTAGAATAACCACAATAACAATTGGAAACTAATGAATAAGACAAAGGAAGATTGATTAAGGCACATACACAAGATGACATAATAGGAGATAAGAATGCATCTGTGCAGACTAGAAGGGCAACAAATACAGAATGCCTATCCACTTGTTTCATATCTGAAATAGAACCAAAGGTAATAAGTGAAGCTCTAAATGATCCAAACTGGGTAGAAGCAATGCAAGAAGAAGTAAATGAGTTCCAAAGAAATGAGGTATGATATCTTACACCAAGACCCAAGGACGATCCAGTGGTAGGCTGCAAATGAGTATTTAGAAATAGATCTGATGAAAATGAAATAGTCATCAGATTAGTTGTTAAAGGGTACTCACAAAAAGAAGGAATTGACTTTGATGAAATCTTTGCCTCTGTAGCAAGATTAGAAGCCAAAAGAATGTTTGTTTCCTATGTTGCATATCAAGGATTTAAAGTCTATCAAATGGATGTAAAAAGTACATTTCTAAATGGAAAGCTACAAGAGGAAGTTTATGTTGAACAATCTCCTGGATTTGAAAACACTGAATATCCAAGATATGTATATAGGTTAGACAAAGCTCTATATGGATTAAAGCAAGCATCAAGAGCATGGTATGAAACCCTCTCAACATTCCTTTGTGAAAATAAATTTGAAAGTGGAAAAGTAGATTCCACTCTATTACTTAAAAAGCATAAGAAACATTTATTTTTAGTACAAATCTATGTTGATGGTATTTTTGGTTGCACTAACAATAAAACTTTGTGAAAGATTTGCAAAACTAATGAAATCCAAATTTCAGATGAGTTTAATGGGAGAAGTAAAATATTTTCTAAGACTTCAAGTACAACAGTTAGAAAATGGAATCTTTATAAATCAATCCAAGTACATAAAGAACACAAATTAAAAAATATGGATTAGACAATGCTAGTCATATGAAAACTCCCACGAGCACCTCAATAAAGATAGATAAAGACGAACAAGGAAAGAAAATAAATCAAACCATGTACAAAGGACTAATAGGGTCATTACTTTACCTTACTACAAGCAGACTTAACATTCAATATGCAGTTTGTGCTTATGCAAGGTATCAATCTGATCCCAAGGAATCCCACTACACTACAGTAAAGAGAATCCTAAGATATCTTAAAAAACTCCAAAACTTGATGTATGGTATCCAAGGGAATCAGATTTTACACTGATAGGTTTTTCAAATGCAGATTTTGCAGGTTGTAGAGTTGACAAGAAAAGCACAAGTGGAGCATGTCAGTTTATTGGTGCAAGATTAATTTCCTGGTTCAGCAAGGAGAAGACGACTGTGTCAACCTTTACTGCAGAAGCAGAATACATAGCTGCAAGAAGGTATGCTACAAAAATACTATGGATGATGTCACAGCTTGTAGACTATGGTATGACATTCTCTGAAACCTCTATATTTTGTGACAACATGTTTGTAATGGCAATTTTAGAAAATCCAGTTTTTCATTCAAGGACCAAGCATATTGATGTCAGATATCACTTTATTAGGGATCATGTGAAAAAAAGTCACATTAAATTGGAATGTATTCCAACAGAAAAACAAGTTGTAGATATTTTTATAAAGTCTCTTGATGAGAGTAAATTTACTCAGTTTAGAGGGGAATTGGGAATACTTGATTTAAAATAGTAAAACTGGCAAAAAAATGCTCTACTGCATATGTGGAATGCAGATCATCATTATTTATGTAGATGAGCATTATTGCACTACGCCATGCTTCTTACGTGGATGCAGACGAGAAGCAATATTGTTTTATTGTAATTTATTTTTGAAAAGAATATTAACTTTACAAAAACCATTTTCCACAAATCAAGCAACGGTCAAAACAATTGGCTCACACTGTGTAACGGCTAGAAACTTCTAGCAACGGTAATATTCTTTAGAGACTATAAAAGGAGAAATTTTCTAAACAAAAATTACTTTACGCTCTCTCTCATACTCTCTTTCTCTCTCTAAGTGCTCAAATTCCCTCTCTAATCTCGAAACCCTCTACTGCAATGAAGAACCGAAAACCCTAACTTTCAATTTATCTCAAGTTCAACTTTAAAACTCAAGGTCTTTTAAACTCGCTTTGGATAATGGCAACACTCCATTATACATCTCAAAGAAGAGTTCTAAGTTTGATGATTTGAGCCCATCTAGAAGGATCGAACTCCAAACTGGAGTTGTGTTGGACTTCAACAGCGTTCGAAATAAATCAGATGAAGTAAAGGAAGTTGCAGATCTTATTCAAGAAGCTGGACTCAGGAATCTCTGTGAGCAAACCAACAAACCTTGCATCGAAGATAGCCATCTACATCAAGACTGACGATCTTTCTCAGACCTTCAACCTTTCCAATGAAGGATCAAGGATAATTTCACCTGTATTGTAACAACAAGGAGGTATGCCATGCTTCCAGAAGACAAGTGGAACGATGGAATAAGAACTATGAAGAAGTTCTTATCAAAACAACATAAACTGCTCACTGACATAGTCAAGAAAGTCATTCTTTCAAGGGAATTCAACAAAGATCATATTACAACTGATCAACAGGAGATCATGTGTACCATTGTTATAGGACATTGAGTCAATTGGGCACAATTGATTATGTATCAAATTGCAAAGGCTGTACAATCAAAACAACCATTGTTTGGAAGGTCATAAGCATTCTTCTCAAACAGTAATTGCAATTATCTGATTGGCAAACAAATCGATGTCAAAAAGATAGGCAAGCAATCCATTGGTTTGACAAAGCAGACTGAAGTAGTAAAGACCATTGTCAAGTTTGCAGAAGTTCAGATGAGAAGACAAGCAGTGCAAACGACCACTACAATACAAACAAGATCAGTGACCAAGCATATCAAGAAAGCACCAGCAAGAAGAGCACAACCACTCAAGAAGATAAAGCAAAGAATGACAGAAAGGAAGCTAATCATGCAAGCTTCGGATGAAGAAACCATCTCAGATCATCCCATTGTAGAATCAACTCTAATGGAGGTGGAAGTATAGTCTGCAGATATACAGATTAAAACCATAACTGAGCCCTCATTCTCAAGAATGCCTCCTAAGGCACCGGAGCTAGCTGCACTCCATGATGCCAATGTGCCATTGAAATTGTTGAGGAATGGAGTAGACAAGAACCTTCAAAACCTCATTCTGGAAACTCAAAAGAATCTACTGATGGAGAAGACTATTGAAGGCCCTAGAACTCAGTTCAGAAAAAAGACTCATTGTTGAAGGATATACAGAGAATGAGATAAGGAGAATAGAAGCTGATCTCGTAGCTCTGGAGAAGGATCCAACTCGAGCTACCTCTGCTACATCCTCCCTCACGATAGGATCAACTGCAGCAGAGCCAACAACCACTGCAATCATTCCATTCACAAGTAGTGGAATAGATACCTCTGTAATTGCAGAAGAGCAGCCGTCCACTACAACAGAGGTCTGGACAACTACCACAACAATACAAGTAAGACCTTCTCCAGAGAAAGTCATAGATGCAGTTATGTAGACAATGCGAAACATAGAAAAACAACCTCTTCACTACTTAAAGAGAAGAGGCAAGTTGAACAGCAGCTGAAAGAACAAAAAGAAAGCATGATTTAGGAGTTTGTGGCTCAACATAAGCTCCTTATAAAGAGGCCAACAAGGACTGGAAGACAAACAAGATCCTCCAGACCAATATTGGTCCCTTCAGGCCCCAAGACTCTCTACAGAGTCAATCGAGATCGATCTAATACTTTAATTGGAGAATATGATAGGATGACAGAAGTAGAGGCTGTTCAACTAGCTCAACTATAGAAGAAGACTGTCAGCAGGTCAACAAGACCTAAGGAGGCTCACATTCTCGTAAATAGCACTCCGGAATTCAAGGACTCCATCTTGAAGACAACTAGGCTAAGACATGCAATACTCAGGTCAATTGAGTTAATGAACAACTCCACAATTAAAGCTGAGCTCAAGAAGCTCTTGACAAAGCATGTACTTGTTGTAGTAGAAGAAATATATGATTTTCTCTCAAGACCTGTGTAGGGTTTGAGTTTCAACCTAGAGGGGAGGGGGTGAATAGGTTGTACAAGACTTTAATGGTCTTTTTGTACGGAATAATGATATTGTGATGACTAGTATTGTGTGCAGACTAATCATGTAGTCTGTAGATGATACTATCTAGTCTGCACTCGAGATTTGCAACTCCTTGAGTCTTTATCTTGTTTTCGGCTGTGATAATTTGTTAGAAGTAATTCTAAGTATCAGTATAATGAAAGCAGTAAATGGACACAATATTTATATTGGTTCAAACACTCGATATCAAATGATGATCGAGAGCTTAGTTCAGTCTTCCCTTGGTGACTAGTGTAGTCAACCCAAGAGGTGAGTATCACTATCTTCTTGTTTTTGTTTACAAGAGACTTTCCTTTTACAAGTTATCTAACTTGTATGAAAGACAAAGAACCTAGAAGTTTTGCACAGATCCAAACTCTGGACTCTGCTGCAAGATTTTATTCTTCTGCAGCCTAGTGACACTTTCGATTGTATCTTCACGACTTGGCTTTCTTGAGTAATCTTTGAGTTGCTAGATTGCTTTGCACTCTTTGCTTTTCAATCCACGTTTAACAGCACTTCTCAATAAGGCTCATCAGTTCCCTTTTAAAGGCTCAAAGAACGAACCTTTGGACTATTCCTGGCAGTCCACTCATGTCGTCCACCATCTCGTTGCTAATGCTGGCAGTCCACTACCACAAAATCCGTGCCGTTGCTACTTTAACTCAAATCCTCGCTTGACTAACTTCATACCTCTGACCCTACCTTGACAATCACCTCTGTTGGAGTACAGTCTGCTGCAACTACTGGTCTGCACACGTACTCGCATGATAAATAAAAAGAATAAAAGTGTGATTATTTGATTGACTTGATTTGTTTGCCAAAAGGGTAACGATGCAACCTGCAGAATATTATAGAGTTTAAATAATGATCTCCTGAAATTTTGCTTGCTCTTGATGTGTGATATCCTGTGCTTGTTGATATTATTTTTGTAATAAATTATTAATCCTGAAAATTATTAAGAACGTTACAAAATATAGCGTTATATAAATTTATGAAACACAATGGTGGTCACATACTATACATGGATTAATATGATTAATTCATATTATATACCTGAAAACTCGAATTACGAACACCATGATGGTCACCTGCTATACATGGATTAATATGATTAATTTCATATTATATGCCTGAAAATCTTGAATCCTGTTATACATGGAATTAATATGTTTAATTTCATGCTACCTGCCTGAAAATCCTGAAAACCTGAACAATGAGGATATTCCTGCGAATGATAATAACTGGGAGAGTTACGAGTCCTGACTAGCTAGGGAGGGATAGAAATTCCCTTCGCGTGCACGCAACGGCATCAATTGAAATATACTTGGTTGCCGTGTTTGGTTATTATTAACCATCCTGGATCGTCTGCAGCGACAATACTGTTTGTTTAATTATTATTAGTATGACGATACTATTAACGCTAAATTCCTGTTGTAACTCCTCCCATGTTATTAACCTATAAAAATCATAAGAATTATTATAACGTGACAAAAGCACGTTGTTTACCAGTAAAAATCCTGAAAATCAATATGGTATGAAAAGTAATGAGAATTAACATGAATTGATATGAAATATATACGAGTCTTAAAAACCCTCAATAAAGGCTTTTGACGACGGAAAAAGAAAGGATTTACCGATTTGACTTGAGATATTACCTTGTGTGTAATTTATGCGTTCGTGCTTGGCATATGATTGCTCAGTGTTGCTTGCATTGCATTTTGTTTACGCATGGGAAATGCATGATATAATAAGTAAAGGCACTCAATTTTCGGTTGCAAATTTTTCAAGTAGCTTGCTGATCGTGTTCGTTTAAAGATATCCTGTGATTTGCTGTTAACTTCATGGTTAGGGTATCATCTGGTTATACTGTTGCAGAAGAAAAAAAAATAAAGTTAAGAAAAGATATTGAGACAAAATTATATTGAGATAAGATATTAACAAAAGATTTTGAGATACGATTCAGATTTGTTTCCATTAAAATTTTTGAAATGGTATACAAATAAAGTTATGGATTTGAGTTTTATTTCTATTTAAACATTTAAATGGTATATACGTAAGATTTGGATTCAGATTCAATACTTGGCAATAATATTATATACAATTTTTTTGTATGTCTAATATTCTACATTATTTAATTGAAACAATATGTTGTCAAATTAGCCTCTTTTGTGTAAATTGAATAATCTAGAATATTAAGATGTTTTATGTGTGTTTGAATTCCATGCATTTATCAACCGGCCCAAAGGAAGGTTGTTATTTGGCCGGAATTAAAACATGCTTGTGGTAATAAATATGTGACAAGTGTTAGGTTTTCCATGTGAATGTTAAGTCGGTCCAAAGAAAGGCTTAATGTCTGACAGGATTTTATTGTCAATATTTGATTACTACAGCAAGAGTACCACTTACAAGTTGATTTTCTATTCAAAGACTAAAATCAATGTTGTGCTAGGTATCTTGTGTTGGGGATTTGCCATTATTTGAATTTGTAAATTAAATTTATATTTAAGTAATAATTGTGAGATTGTTGTTTGATATTATCTTTTATTCTTTTTCAGTCCATACTTCGGTTGTTATAATATCTGCAAACATTAATAGTATCCCTATGCTTAATGGCACAAACTTTAAAGAATGAAAAGAGAACGTAATGATAGTTCTCGGTTACATGGATCTAGACTTTGCACTTCGGATTGAGCAACCTGTTGCTCTTAAGGATACAATGTTTTATAAAATACGAAAAAGCTGAAACTAGTACTCTTTTGAGTAATCTTGTTTCCATGAGGTATAAAGGCAAAGGGAACATAAGGGAGTATATTTTAGAAATGTCTCATATTGCTTCAAAACTAAAGGCACTCAAGTTGGTATTACTTGAGGAACTTCTTGTGTATTTAGTTTTGATCTCTATTCCTGCACAATTCAATGAGTTTAAAGTTAGTTACAACTGCATAAAAGGAGAAATGGACTCTTAATGAGCTCATTTCACATTGTGTGCAAGAGGAAAGAGGATAGAGCAAGATAGGACAAAAAGTGCTCATTTGGCATCGACCTCTAAGGACAACAAGAAAAGGAAAAATAAGGAAGTTGCGGTCTCAAGACTATAAAAGAAGCAAAATAAGGAAAATAAAGTTGAAACTATGAAATCTGTTTGTTTCTTTTGTAAAGGGACTAATCACAAGAAGAGAGAGTATACCAAGTACCACGCTTGGCATGCGAAGAAGAGTATGTCTCTTGCTCTTGTTTGTTCTGAGGTTAATTTAATTTCGGTTCCCAAAGATACTTAGTGGGTAGATTCTGGTGCTACTACTCATATAAGTATTTCTATGGAGGATTGCCTGAGTTGCCAAAAATCGGGTGATGGTGAAAGATACATCTATGTGGGTGATGGCAAGCACGTTGAGGTTGAGGCTATTGGAAAGATTAGGTAATTATTAAAGACTGAATTTTATTTGGATTTGAAGGAGACATTTATTGTACCGTTATTTAGACGGAATTTAATTTCAGTTTCCGTATTGGACAAATTCGGTTACTCACGTTCATTTGGAAACAATAAATTTGGTCTTTTTCAAGGTTCAAATCTTATTGGTTCTGGTCTTTTATCCGGATATGATAACCTATATTTGATTGATACAATTGCCTCACATAATGAAACCTTGCATGTAAGTTTCTGTGGTACTAAAAAAAATTAACCAATGAGAATTTCTTATCACTATCGCATAAGCGTTTGGGTCATATATCCAAACAAAGAATTTAGAAACTCATGTTAGATGGAATTCTTGATTCTCTTTATTCCTCAAATTCGGGTATATGCATTGAGTATATCAAGGGTAAACAGACAAACAAGACTAGATTAAGTGCCGAGAGAGCTTCAAACGTCTTAGAATTGATACATACGGATATTTATGGGCCATTTCCTACTCCCTGTAGAAATGGTCAACAATACTTTATTACATTCATTGACGATTACTCTCGTTATGGGTACCTATATCTCATGCATGAGAAGTCCCAGTCAATAGACGTGTTCAAATTATATAAGGCCGAAGTTGAAAATCAATTAGGCAAAAGGATTAAAACCGTTACATCTAACCATGGTGGCAAATACTATGGTAGATATGATGGTTCAGGTAAACAACGTCCAGGGCCATTGCGAAATTCCTAGAGGAGTATGGGATCGTTCCTCAATATACTATGCTAGGTAGTCCTATCATGAATGGTGTAGCTGAGAGACGAAACCGAACATTAAAGGATATGGTGAGGAGCATGATTTGTCATACTACCTCACCAGAGTTACTCTGGGGAGAGGCATTGAAAACTGCAGCATATATACTTAATAGAGTTCCAACTAAACCTACGATTAAAACCCCATATGAATTATGGACTGGGAAAAAGCCTAGTATAAAGCACTTGCATATTTGGGAATGTCCAGCTGAGGCAAGGCCTTATAGGTCAAATGAAAAGAAACTAGACTCTAAAACAATTATCAGTTATTTTGTTGGATACTCTGAAAGGTCAAGGGGATATAAGTTCTATGATCCCACTTCAAGAACTATTTTTTTAGACGGGTAATACCTGGTTCTTTGAGGATGTTGAGTTTGGGGGGTGAGGAGATAATATTAGAGATTTTGTCTTTGAGGAAGAACATGTGTCTCTTCCCTCATTTGTTGTTGATCATGATGAGAGTATTGTCATTACTGACAAGGATCACGAAACAACTCCACTTTAAGACAATCTTGATAATCTCCCTAATCAAATTCCTGATATTGTTAATGAGGATCCAACTCAACAAACTCAAGAACATGAAGTGTCATTAAGGAGATCCACTAGAGAAAGGAGAAGTGCAATTTCGTATAACTACATTGTATTTCTCCAAGAACATGAGGTAAACTTGAAAATGGTGGAAGATATTATTGTCTTTCTCCAGGAACAAGAAATAGATTTTGGACTTGTGAAAGATGCTCCAATCAACTTTCGCCAGGCTATGAAAAGTTCTAAATCTCAAAAGTGGATTGATGGCATGAACTATGAAATTAAGTCCATGAGTGACAATGACGTTTGGGAGCTTGTCCCATTACCCGAAGGTGTCAAACCCATTGGTTGCAAATGGATATTTAAAACCAAGACGATTGAGAGGGCAATATCATAAGATTTAAAACTCATCTTGTCGCTAAAGGCTACACTCAAAATGAAGGCATTGACTTTAAAGAGTCTTTCTCTCTGGTTTCATCGAAAGACTCTTTCAGGATAATAATGGCACTAGTGACACATTTTGATCTTGAGCTTCATCAGATGGATGTTAAAACAGCGTTTCTTAATGGTGACATTGAAGAAACAATTTATATGCAACAACCAGAAAACTTTATTTCGGGAGATCCAAAGAAAATGGTTTGCAAATTAAAGAAATCCATCTATGGGCTCAAGCAAGCTTCGTGTCAGTGGTATCACAAGTTTCATAATGTCATTAGATCTTTCGATTTTGAACCAAATATAGCTGATGACTGTATATACCATAAGTTCAGTGGGAGTAAGCATATTTTTCTGGTTTTATTTGTCGATGACATACTGCTTGGCAACAATGATATAGGCTTATTGCACGAAACGAAGAGATTTTTTTCAAAAAAATTTGAAATGAAAGATCTTGGTGACGCCTCTATTGTATTTGGAATTTAGATACATCGAGACCGTCTCAAAGATTTTCTCGTACTCTCACAAAAAGACTATATCGATAAGGTTCTTAAGAGATATGGCATGCAGGTTTGTAAACCAAATGACACCCCTGCGGCTAAGGGAGACAAATTTAGTCTCAATCAATGCCCAAAGAATGGTTTTGAAACCAAAGAAATGGAAAAGGAACCTTATGCTTTGGCTGTGGGGAGTTTAATGTATGCGCAGGTTTGCACACGACCTGATCTAGCATACATAGTTAGGATACTAGGCAAATATCTCAGCAATTCGAAAATAGACCATTGGAAAGCAGCCAAAAAAGGTCATGCGATACTTACAAAGAACAAACGATTGCATCCTCACATATCGGAGGTCAGATCAGCTTGAGATCATTGGGTATACTGACTCCGATTTTGCTAGGTGTCAAGATAGTCTGAAATCTACATCAGGCTATATAGGGATCCAACCAAAGAATATGGGTGTGAAATTTTGTTACTGGACTGTGCCTAGTGGATAGCATTAAAAGGCCACTCAGATTATTGTGTGACAATAGGTGAGCAGTCCTTTATGCTAAAAACAACAGCAGTTTGACCAAGACAAAACATATGTACTTCAAAAGGACAATTATCCATAAAACATATCAGTACTAACTCCATGTTTGCGGATCCGCTCACTAAGGGATTGCCACCCAAAGTGTTTCATGAGCATGTTGCTCATATAGGTATCAAATTAGTTAAGGATTATGGATTTTAGTGGAAGTTTGTTTTGTAGGGTTTCGATGGTGTCAAGCATATGTTTGGTTGATTAAGTTTTTTTTTTAAAGTTGTATTTGTAGATTTACAGTTTTAAAGTTTAATGTACTATTACAGTTTTGAGTTTGATCTCGATAAAGTTTAAGGTGGACCAGTTGGAAATAGACATTCTATTTTAGACCACACATTATATTATTTCCATGCTACACACCTATACTTGATCTATGTCGTTGATTATATTGATATACGTGATCATTGTTGGATCTAGTTATGTCAATGTAACATAGATCTTTTTGATCCTATGTTGATATGATTGATGGACCGGATTGGTTGATGACGATTACAAGTTGATGGCATTATTGAGCTCTTAAGGTTATATTGTGATATATAATACTAAGGTTTATGCATGTACTGAGTATTTCGTCCAAGTGGAAGATTGTTGGATTAATGAACTCATATTATATATACATGAAAAATTTAACTATACGGATTAATTATATGTTATGTGCTATCTTACAGTTTAGCCCAAATATTGGTGGTTCTACGAATATTAATATTAAGTGGGCTAATATAACGTCTTATAAAGTATAGGGTCCAATTGTGTAGATACCCATGGGCTTGATCCTAATTGATGATGGACTCATTAGGGTTAAGAAGCACTATATATATGAAGGTTATGTTCCCCGGTTGAATATACGTTACATCTTTCTAACATCCCATCACAAGAGAGAGAAACCCTAGCATGTGTATCAATTGAAAGATACCCTAATCCTAGGCGATCTCTTTCCCAGGTTAAAGATTTATTTACTATTATGGATTCAGGTATGTTTCCGCTTATGATTTGTTCTAAATAATTCAATATAAAAGTCACAATTTTATGGGATTTATTCCAACAAGTGCCATTCAAATCTACACGTTTGATCACCGTTTGTAGATTTTCATTCTCTTCGAAAGTTATAAGCTGCTCCTTCTTTGCATGGTACAAAAGTCGGTTCACCATGGGCCGTCTAAAGTGGATAGGGAATTTGAAAATTCTCCAACTAGCGTATGATGTAGACACAAAACGACATTCAAGGTAACGTTGAATCTCATTTTGTTCCAATGGAGCAGCATTATTGCCTTCGTTGTTATTGACACTTGCTTGTCTAATGGCAAGGGTGGTCATGTCAACTCCTTTGTGCATAAATATGAATAGATATTTGATGGAATGGGGAATGGGAAATAGATTTCAAGTTTGCGACAGCATATTGAAGATGAGGGGAATGGAGGATGAGGAATGAATAGTAATCAAAATTCAATGGAATTTCGACAAGGAAGAAGGCAAAGAGCGAAGATTGAAAGGAGGCAATGGAGAAGTATAGTGTCAAAGAGGAGGCAAAGAGCGAAAAGTAACCACAACGGATGTTGCGGGAAGGTTAACGGTTGAAATAATTAGGTTTAATTGGATGGATTTAGGTTTAGTTGGGTATTTAGCTTGATTCTTTAATAAGCAATAAAGATAATAAATTAAATAATTAGCAAAAAAGTAAAATACTTAAAACAACCTTGATTGACATTCTATGAAAATTGCATACCATGGAATGCATGCCAATTTATTAATGATTAAGTATATTGATATTTCTAACAGGAACAACACTAGCTTGCTTAAAAAATTACATTCATCTCGTCGTACAAGAGAAATAAGAGCATTTGCATTTTTATTTTATTTTTGAAAATGAAGAGCATTTGCATTAGAACATTTATAATGCTGGATTATAAAGTGGAACTCCAAACTCCAAAAGAGTGATATGGGAAGTGGAAGATAAAGAGCCAATAAAAAAAAAAAAAAGCGTAAACAAATAAAGCTCACACTATTGCTAAAAAGAAATTGGTGAAAAGAGTAGAAAATGTTAAAATGAAAAAAAAAAAAAAAATGTTAGATGTGGCACCAGCAAAAGAAAGGAAAGCTTGGTAGGGGGTGGGCATGAGTCTCTCAACTAAGCACTTAACGGATAAGTTTGGTGTTGAGTTTCTCTAAATATAATGACAAATTTATTACACTATTGTAGCTCTTTTTTTACCTTATGTCCTCTATAGTAGAAGCATGGTAGACAAAAAACTCAAAAAAAGGAATGCGTTTTGGATACTCTTAGATTATGTTAAATAGAGATTATATAAAAATAAAAAGAATACAATGGTGATATGATAAAAAAATTAAGAAGATGTTGAAAAGATGTGTTTGAATATATGTTAAACTATAAAGTTATAGAATGAAATAAACAAAATTATCACATTATAATACCATTATGCATTTTTATACGTCAATTTAATATACAATTATGTATAATGAAGAGCGAAAAACAAAAATTATAGAGATTCTGACGCAAATGTTCTAAGAAATTGTCTTGATACATATCAAATATCAATTACTATATATAATTTTAGAGATGCGGTGATTTCATATTCTAATAATAATTTTAAGCCCAAACATGAAAGCTTTTTATATAGGCTCAATGGAAACTCATAGTAATGCATATTGCATAATTTATTTTGTCTTCCTCACCTCCCTTTCTCATCTTCTAATCTATAAATAATATTAACATAGAATAAACTTAAACTCTTAGATGTATCTTATTAACAATCCCCTAAGATAAATAAATTAAATTAACATCACTTTCATATTTACATATCTATTTTAAATATATAAAGCTACATTTGCCTTTTGTGATAACAAAGTTTGATTTTTTATATATATATCCAAATTGGTTGGTTATGTTTTAAATCCCTTCTCAGAATAAATTGAATTTAATATACTTGAGATATTATTTTTCCTAAAATCTAATATGTTTCAAATGTGTAGAAAAATAACTATAAACTATATGGAGATTTCTCAAAAGCTACAAAAAAATAAAAAAAATACTCAAATCATATAACCCGAGAAAATAATCCCACAAAACTAAAATTTTCTTTTTCCTTGATCCCTATCGTCCTCCTCATTCTCTTCTTTTTCTCCCACCACCACCACCACAGCGTCTGACCACCAAAATTGAACTCACACACCCGTTCAATAAAAATCGACACCTAAATTCAATTCCATTATTGAATCATGAATGTCGCTCTATTTTAACAAAAAAATCAAACATAAACATGATGAAATTGATAAAATAAGGTTTTATTATTCGAATTTTAAAAACAAAGTTGAAATCATATGATAAAAAAATAAATCACTGATTTTTTTTAAGAATTCTAACAATCATAAAATGGAACAACATGTTTCGATTTGTTTACATGATCAAAGTATCTAGACGCACTGTTTACATAACACAGGCATATTGTTTCATTTAAATAGGGTGTCAGTGTTATTCAAACAATGCATCTACTTTTTTTTTATTACGAAAAAATACAGAATGTGTAAACACAAATTTAAAACATAATATCTATATAATTGAAAAAATCATTATATATTAACCAACATGATTGAAACATAAATTTATACAGACGCACTATTTCAAATAGTATAGACGCACTACTTCGAAATAGTACGTCTTTACAAATCAAATAGTGCGCCAATTCAATTTCCTCAAAACGTTACTCAAAATCAAACCAACAACAACAAGAACAAAATCATAAGATAAAAAAATAAAGGCACACTTTTTGAATACATTTTCTACAACCAAAACGAGAACACGTGTAGTGTTTCCATTTGTACAAGCGCACAGTATAGATGGGTTATATCGAAACAGTACGCCATTACAAATCAAATAGTATATTTGTTCAATTTTCCTCGAAAAATTACTCAAAGTCAAACCAATAACAGCGAAAAGAAAATCACAAGATACACAAATAATATATATAGACTCTTTGAATTCATTTTCTTCAAACAAAATGGAAACACGTTTTTAAATCTTGACCTATCAACACACGTTTTCGTCGTCTTGATCTCTTCCTTGACAATTAAATTATGATAACAACGAGATAGGGTTTGATTGAATTAGAGTTCTTCAAAAAAGTGTGTTTCAATTTCTTTCTCATTCCTTTTCCCCCAAATCGAAATAGGGTTTATCCCAATTTTTTGATCGATTGTTCGAGGAAATAGTGATAACGATGAGATTGGAGATTGTGGTGGTCTATGGAGTCAAGTGCGAGTGAGGGAGGAGATGTGGTTGCAGGCGCCGGCGAGTGTAGCTGGCTGTGAGATTGCACTAAGGATGGCAAGAGAAGAGGAGAAAAAATAAATGAAAGTGTGTATGAAATTGTATGTTTAGGGGATTGTTCTCCCCATTTTATGTTTTGAATAATATTTTGAAAAACATGTAGCCTTGGGTAATTTTCCGTAAAATATAAAATATAAATGATTTACGATATTCTTTTTAATTTAACTTATCGGCACAAATGATCAAAAAATATATTTACATAATTAGAACAAAAACTTAAAATCAAAGTTGGATAATGTATTTAATGTAAGAATAAATATCATATAATTCTCATTTTATTATGAATCAATAAAAAATTTATTATTCTTCTTCAATAATTTAAAAAAATACATATTTATTTCAGAAAAAAATAATAATTTACACATTATGCTCAAGAAAAATTAATTGTCCGAAGTATAAACTTAATAAAAAAATTTATAAAATATTTAATAAAAAAATGTTTAAATATAATTACTTAAAAATATTAAATATTAATAAAAAATCAATTTTTATATTAAACCATGTTTAGAACTTGTTACAACACAAGTACAAATTTTTTACGGCCTCTATCGCATTAAAAATACAAACTTTGCCTTTTTTACCTAAATTATATCAATTCCTTATTTGGAAATTTTTTTCTTGAAAATAGCAGGTTTGATTGAATTGGAATTCTTCACTAAATTATGTTTCAATTTCTTTCTGATTTCCTTTTCCCCAAATCGAATTAGGGTTTATCCCAATTTTTTGATAGATTGTTCGAGGAGTTGGTGATGATGATGATGAGATTGGAGATGATGGTGGTCCCTGGAGTCAGATGCGAGTGAGGGAGGAGATGTGGTTTCCGACGCTGTTGATTTTGGTGGTTGTGAAATTGCATTAAGAGTGGCAGGAGAAGAGGAGAAAAAATAAATAAAAGTATGCATAAAATTGTATATTAAGGGGGCTGCTCTCCCCTTTTTATGTTTTAAATATTATTTTGAAAAACATGTATTCTAGGATATAAATGTAAAATATAAAATATAAATGATTTACGATATTCTTTTTAATTTAACTTATCGGCACAAATGATCAAACAAAATATTTACATATTAGAACAAAAACTTAAAATCAAAGTTTGATAATGTATTTAATATAAGAATAAATATCATATAATTCTCATTTTATTATGAATCAATAAAAAGGTTAATATTCTTCTTCAATAATTTTAAAAAAATACATATTTATTTCAAAACAAATAATAATTTACACACTATGCTCAATAAAAATTAATTATCCGAAGTATAAACATAATAAAAAAATTTATAAAATATTTATCAAAAAATGTTTAAATATATTTACTTAAAAAAATATTAAATATTAATAAAAATCAATTGATATATTAAACCATGTTTAGAACTTGTTACAACACAAGTACAAATTTTATACGCCCTCCATGCCATAAAAAATATAAAATTTTTCTATTTCATGTAAATTATATCAATTTCTTGTTTGGAATTTTTTTTCTTCAAAATAGCAGAACATCATATTTTTTTACTTTATATCATATCAACACATCTCACTACCACTTCTCCTTGAGTTCTTTTTCTCTTTTTTTTCACCCACATAATTTCAAGGATAATTTAGTCTTCATATATAAAATCAGTACACACATAAATTCTTATAAAAAAAATAAATATTGTAATATTTAATTTGGAACTAAGAGAGTACAAAAGTAGAGATATAGTGTAACAAAATTGCAATGTTTTTGTACTCCACAATTTGATCACATCTTCAAAGGGTTGTATGGGGAACATCTATTTGAAAATGAGAATTTGCTAAATAAAAACAACGAAGGAAGCGTCATGGACGGTAGCGCTTTATAGATAACAAGTAAAGCGCAACTGCCTGAGGCACTTTACTAAATTGTAAAGCGCCACTGTTGAAAGCGCTTTAGCCAACATGACATAACACTACTGGCAATGGTGCTTCGTATCGCCATGTCATCCGTTTCTATGTTGATTCCTTAATGTTTAAATAGTAGCTCTAATTTGTGAACACATCTTTCATATATTTCAAAAAATATACAATAAGATTGATATATGATGGGAAACTATAAAGATCCAAAAATTTTGAGATAATTTATTTTTTAAAATAATAACAAAAATAGTATATTACTGAAAGTCGTAATTTATACAATGCGATTATAAAATTCATTTATCAAAAGTTATGACAAAAAAATGGTAAGGATTCGAAAAATTTAGTAAAATTTAGTTCAATATAATTAACGTGAATAATAAATAATCTTACGTGATAATTTATTTTGCTGGGTTAAAAGGCTTTTTGATGATATAATAACGAAAGAATGCAAAATTTGAATGAAATGCAACCCTGATACATAAATATGGGAAAAAATGATCTGAATACGACAATATCATATTTATACGAAAATGACATAAACCTAATTTTGGCACTTATTTTTCTTTATTTTAATTTTTACTATACCTAAATTAAATTAATCATCTACTAAATACCCACTAAATACGCACTAAAACTATTTAATTGATTTAGTCTCCTATAAATACAATCTCTCTTCTTCTTGAAAAACTTCTTACAAACATAAAAACTCTACTTGTCATGCAAGAGAAGAGATAAATAATAGAAGAGAATAAGGAGAGTTTGAGGAGAAGAGAAGAAGATATGGTTACAAGGCGACGAGGATCCTTCATCATTAATAAGAGAAGGTGATCAACTTGTTTAAAAATTTTATGGAAAATCATAAACTCTATGATAAATACCGATTTTGATATATGCTGAAATCTCACATTCTAGTTTCTGATGAAGTTAATAGATCATTATTTAGAGTTATGAATCTCAAGATATAAATAAAAACACGTGGATATGTTAATCTATAAATACTCGTTACAGCGATCAGTTTGTGACTTGATTTGAAATTACATAGAAAGAATTAGAAAACGATCCTTATACCAATGGAAATCCTTGAAGTCCAATTTCCAGAAAAGTTTAAAAATCTATATTTAGATTTGTATGCAAGGATTTATGAACTGGTTAGTGAAGCAATGTCAAGCTGTCTGATCTAGCATAAAATATAAACTTGAACGAATAAACTGATACTATTGGTAAGGTTTCGTGATAAAAAGAAATCTAATTCTATGTAAAGATTATAGAGTCTAGTTTATATAGGATTTTATGAAATAATTTTTTTGGAGTTGTATATGAGAAATTACATATTTAAACGTGTCGAAGCATCATGTTGGACAGAATCCGTAAATGAATTATTTTGAGCCCGCAAACAACTCCAAATCTTCACAAACACTTCTAATGATGATAAATACATTAAATCATCATCATGGATTATCAAAATAAGTATCAAAGACTTTTCTCAAAGTTTGGGACCATCACATAATATACTATGATGGTTTTTTTAAGAAATACGAACAGATATGCTTAACTTCATAACGTGAATAATCATTCACAAGGATGTGTCTTAATATGCAAATCCTATTATATTATAGGACTTGGAGACGTTTCTCATTATCACTTAAGGAGGAGGGTGAGCATGTGCATATGAATAACTGTGACAAAAGATAACGTTTAGATTTATTGTGTGTGGTGATACGTATTATTATACCGTGAATATAATAATATACTAATCACTAATTGAATTTGACATAAAATGTATTCAGACGTACCTTCTTTCTTATCACATGCTGTGTATCGTAATAATAATACCTTATTGCTTATCACTCCATAATGTGTTTGTGTTAAGCCATGTGTGCTCGTTGTAGACATTCCACAGTCAACCTATTAGTGTTAATCGATAAGATCTTATATATTTAAATAATAATGTATATCAAATACATGTTAGTAATAATGTTTATTGAACATAAAAGATTTTAAGGTCAATCCTTATCCTCTCAAATAATCGACGAGATTATATATATATATATATTCGCATGTTTTAATAATATATGTCAAACGTATACGTTAAGCATTATATTTACAAAATATGATTGTATGTTTATAAAACGTGATTATAAGTTTATAAAACATAAATATTCGGGTTGATATCCACTCGGCCCCATTCCTCTCCACACATCCCAAAACCCGCGGCCTAATAAAAACAGGCCCAGAATCTCTTCACCCTCACCCCATCACCTCCCCGGCCGGCCCTGAATTCTCCTACAACCGCCCCTCGATCCCGAGATGTCCGCCACGCCATCCACAACAACCATGGAGATCGTCGTCCTTATCCACCTGAACCTTCCGCAACAGACGCGGCCCTCATCTAGAAGGCCCTGATATTTTCTCTCGTTCCGATACAACGTGGGGGATGATTCATTTTTTTGGTTTAGGGTGATCTCTTTTAGGCTTCCTCTTGAAATCGTTTTCATTGGTTTTTTTGAATATTCTGGGTTTCGCTTTATTGGTATGTGTGGTGGTGGTAATTTTCTAGTGTTCACGGCGTTGGCTGACATTGTTCGACGCCGTATGGTGAGAGTCCCTTGACACTGATCCCTCTCGAGGTTGAAGTGACGCTCGATGGTGTTCAACTTTGAACTCGCCCATGATCTTTGGAGGAAGGCGGTTGCCCAAAGCTCGTCACCCCTTCGGTGAGGTGGTCGGTGATGAACCAAAATAAAAATAAAAATTAAGGACATAACCCCTCGGCTTACCTTCCTGTATTGGTTGTTTGATCCATGGGCTTTAACTGTTTTGTTCGACTTCTTGGTTGTTCGAATTTTTGATGTTTGATGTCCTCTTGATGTTTTTTATTTTCGGTTGGACTTTAGTGGTCTCTGTTTGTGGTTTTCCTCCATGAACCTGTGGATTCCATGTTGTTTCGTTTCTTTAATTTGATGATTCATGTAACCTGAATTCTGTTGATGATCTATATGATTCCTGAAATTGATGTATAATCAGACAAAAAAAAAAAAAAAAAAAAAAGAACAGGAATTTGCCCTTAACTATCTATGTTGTGATTGGTTTTTTCCCTGTAATGAATAACTGTAAATCCCCTTAGAAATATGAGGTCAATTATTTAATAATTTATCACTTATGCTAATCAAACATTAAAAAAAATGTACAATAATTTAGCATTACAAATATGTTATATTAGAAATATCATATTATAAATGGTCATATGAAATACGTAACGTATAAAACGTTATAAATATTTATAAAACATTACAAGTGTTCACATAAAGTATATGACATTTTGAACATTATGAAATACTATAAGTATTCACATAAAATGAATAACACTATAAGCGTCCCTGTAAAATGTATAACATTTTGAGCTATAATAGTTCAATTATGATTATCCACATAAAATGTTTTATACCAAAGGTTATGACATTATAAATGTTATAGAAACACCAAACAAATGAAATATATAATATTTTGATCATCTAATAACATTATAGATGTACATATAAATGTATAACATTTTAAAATATTATAAGTGTGTAATATATGAAATATTACCAATATTCGTACAAATGTTTAACATTTGAAATATTACCAATATTATAAGTAGGCTTCATAGGTACAGTCGCGCAAAATACAAGTTAATAATCAACCTTAACTCTAAGTTAACACACCTTGATTCTAAGTTAACACACCTTGATTCTAAGTTAACACACCTTAACTCTAAGTTCATACCCCAACTACAGACGGCTTGATCCCTCCAAGGATATATAGGCAAGCATATCAGTGCAGCCATAACAAACTCAAAGCTTAAATTTAACTAAAAGTTATAATCAATGAACTACATTTGGTTTGAAACCCCATGGATATGTAGGCGTAAGGCGTAACCACATTAATTAAAAATTAATCAATCTTGTTTCTTTATGTCTTTTGACTTAATCATAGTGTGATGACGTATGTATAGCGTTTCCCTGCTTGTTATTTACTAACTCTCTATGTTGGTGTGTTAGGTTCTCTCTCAACTAGAAATTATGCCAAACTATGATTTCTATTTATCGTCGTGTGTGATTTGTGTTGGTAAAATTGATGCATATAAATTTTGGCATTAAATGTGTGTTCATGAAACTCACCTAAAATGATCTCGTTCAAAATGATAATTGTAGGTCATGCATCATTTGAGTGATCGCTATACGTGAGTGATCGCTATATGTGAGTGATCGCTGATCCTATTTGCCCTTACACGCCACTGCAGTAGGATAACATTATCTTTATCCCAAACTTTGGCAAGTTAGGGATGACTAGCTATTTGCACGGTTGGAACTCCTACTCTTTTTCTTTTTGCATGGTGAGGGCGACATATGCATCATGATTGTGTGTTTACTTCTCGCTCTGATTGCTTTTACAATAAGTATGTTATGTATGCGTGATTAACTAAAGTATAACATTAGAGATTCTCATGAAGATTATTTAGACATAGATTATTTCTGGCCATGTGCCTAGAATCATATAAATTTATAGGATATCTTGTATTATTTTTATCCTACCAACATGTGGTATGGCCCTTTTTCATAGGATCATCTTGTATATTTTATGACCTATCGACATGTGGTATGGCTTTAGTACTTACGCGTTTTACACAATATAAAGTATAATTATAGGTTTATATGGGATTAGAAATCTTCATGAGAATCTCGTTAAAAGAACATATTCATTGTGTGTTGGTGCTAACTTTTTGGCTGACAGGTGCCATGGGTTATATATCAGTATGGTTATAAACTAGACGATTCATATTATATATATTTGTCTAACATCTTTGGTTGAAGGTTATCATTATAAATGAAATCTCATGACAAAATATATGTGTGCCAAGTTATTGGCAATGGTTTCATAATATGTTTCATCACTTACATGACATAGAATGGCAATCTTAGTTAAAAGCTTATGAACTACGAACAAAAATCTTATTTCCCATCATCTAGAGTACTTTAAGATTGATTATCATTAAAAATGCAAACCTCGTTTACCTATAAAATAGTAAAAATCACTAGACTCAATAATCGTAGGGTTTTCATCAAATGATTTCACATTGATACATTCTATGTGTGCATACTCCATGATTGATCTTGTTCAAAATATTTCTGTGTTATAAACATGTCACTAATTAGAAGCGAAGAGGTTTTTAGGATTCTTTCACCTAAGGATCAGTAAAGACCACATAAGTGGGGGTGGTGGGTCTTAGCTCAAAACGGGACCTTCCCATTACTTAACTTAACTCCCGAACCTGAACTCCCAAAATAAACCATTGCCTAAGTCTCTAAATGCGGATCCCGACCCTCACACTGGTATAAAGAGGAGGAGTGAGTGAAAGAAGTATAAATCAATAATTGGTGGGATAACTCCATAGTATAAAACACACAGAGCATTATGTCTGTCACATGTGTTATATAGTAACTTGGTGGTGACATTCTTTCATCGACCTTGTGAGATCGTTATGGTACGAGGGAATCTCACTGTAGAAGGAGGCCTTAGGCTCCAGTTTAACTGATCTTCTTTCGCGGATGTCCCTGATTGGAATAAGCAATCCCTCTAATTGTATAGAAATTGATATAACAAAAGTGAGATGTATTAGTCATAATGTAGTTAGTATGTGTAGGCCAGAAGTCAAGTAGGTAATTATAGTCTAGGTTGGATGTTGGAGAGCAGACGGCTGAAGATGATGGAAATCAGATAAGCCACCAGATACAGACTACTACAAAGGATATTGACTAAGCACCTAAGGCATTGATGAGCAACAAAAGAATATAAAAGGCTTCATGATTTAGGATTGAGTATGCAGACGAGGACCAACACAGAATGCATCAAAGTGCAGTAGATCTGGGTGCAGACGAGGTTGCATCAACGTTACTCAACGTATGACAGAGAGTTTTATGCTGTTGTTGAATCCCTCAAATATTAGAGGTATTATCTTCTTCCTAAGGAGCTTGTGTTATATTCTGATCACGAGGTATTGAGATTTATAAAATCTCAAAGACATCTTCATGGAAGGCACGCTAGGTAGGTTGAGTTCCTAAATGAATACACTTTTGTCCTTAAAGCACCAAGCTAGTAAAGCTAACTTGGTTACTGATGCCCGGTCGAGTAGTTGGAGTCCTTCACAGTATGCATGTCAATGTCACAGGATTCGAAAGAATGAAAACTGAGTATCCCTTTTGTCCTGACTTTAGCATAACCTATAACAAAGTCCTGAACGGTGAGCGTAGGGATCTTGTTGACTTCGTCATTCATGACGAATACCTCCTTAGGAGTAGTCTCCTTTGCATTTCCCGCACATCACTTAGAGAGTTTTTAATATGGGAATTACATGCAAGAGGACTTGCAGGTCATTTTGGGGAGAGGTAAGACCATTGCTTAAGATAGGTTTTATTGGCCTTGTATCAAACGAGATGTTGTTAGGATTGTGTCTCAGTGTCGTACATATCAACTAGCTAAAACAACAAAGCATAACATCGGTCTTTATACTCCTCTACCTATCCCACGTAAACCTTAGAGAAATGTTAGTATGGATTTTGTTCTCGGGCTCCCTAAAATAGTTCGAGGTCATGATTCTATTCTTGTTATGGTTGATAGATTTTTCAAAATGACACACTATCCCTTGTAGTAAGGCTAGCGACCATGTCCAAGTCGCTAATTTATATTTCAAAAAGGTAGTCAAATTGCATGGTCTATCTACTTCTATTGTGTCTGATAGAGTTGTACGTTTCTTTTGTTATTTTTGGAAGACACTATGGAAATGTGTGGGATCAAATTAAAGTTTTTTCTCTGCATTTCAACTGATGGAAAAAATGAGGTAGTCAATCGAAGTCTAGGGAACCTTCTTCGAAATATTATTGGGGAAAAACAGGGTACTTAGGATTCGATCTTACCTATTATTGAGTACCTATAATAATTCAGTTAATCGTTCTACTGGCATGTGTCTCTTTATGGTTGTCCATGGATATTTTCCTCGTACCCCCGTTGATCTTGTTCCCCTACCCCCTGATGCTCGTGTCTCTGAGTCTGATGAATCTTTTGCACACTGTATACATGACTTGCATGCTAAGATGAGGCAAAAAATTACACTAATATAAACTATAAACTTGCATCTTATGTACATCGAAAAACATAAGAGTTCAAAGAAGGTGACTATGTCATGGTTTGTTTGCGGCCTGCGCAATATCCTAAACACACATTCAAAAACCTTCATACTAGAGCTATTGGCCTGTACCTTATATTTTAAAAGATTGGACCTAATGTTTATTTACTTGATTTAGCTGATGATATGAGTATTTTTATCATGTTTTTAATGTGGAAGACTTGTCACTTTATCGAGGCACCTTCGAGTCTCTTTCTTTGTCCAGTCATGATTCTGCAGGCATCACAATACCATCGCTCCCTTATTTTTCTCAAAGGCCTCTTTCCATCGAGAGTATACTGTCTCATGGGTTCGTTGCATCTTCACATGATGGCTTTCGTTGCTTTCTGGTCAAATAGAACGGCTTATCAAAGTCAGAGAACATTTGACTCTCGCAGGATGATTTTCGTTCTATTGATGCTAATTTCCTAGAGTGGTATGTTGAGCATAACTCTCCCGAGTTGAGTCCTTTTCAAGCCGAGGAAAATGATGGCAGGCCATCCCCTTTCTTCACCCACGTCTACTTCCGTCGGAAGTCCATAAATGACGGATTTGACATGCTTGGATACTTAGGCGTGTATTAGCAGATTTTGACGTGTCTTTGTTCACGCTTAGATCTTTATTTTGATTTTCTTGTTTTATTCTAGTTTTGTTTATTTGTTACTTAATTCCTATAAATATCATGGTATTGTATTGTATTAAAGAGGAAGCTTGAATGAATAAAATTTTTGTGATGATTTCCCTCCCGAGTTCCTCTCTTCTTCTCTAATCTCTCTTAAATCCTTTCTCCCTCCTCTAAATCTATCCTAATTCCTCTTTTCTTCCCTCGTTCTACATCACTTATACACTATGCAAATGCAACCACTGTTTGTGGCACTTCTGTTTACCTTTGGTGCTTGAAACTTGACAGGTCCTCATGGAGCCGAAAAATGCCCTCAGTAAACAATACAAGAAAAACTTTCAACATGAACAACGTAAGCTGCTCTGTCTTTCACCTAAAGAAAATGGAAACTATCCCCTCCCTCCTTTAATCTGTCACTTATTATACCTGTTATGCTGTTTGTGTTTGTTAGTAATCATCTCCATTGTTTGGTGTTCAGATTAAGTTGCATATGACGGAGGGAGCTTTGAGATTGATAGCTCAGAAATCAATGGCGAAGAATACTGGTGCCCGTGGCTTGCGGTCTATCATGGAAAGAATCCTGACAGAGGCCATGTTTGAGGTATATCTTTGTTAACCATAAAGTTAATCTGCAACTCCAGTGAAAGCCATGGTGGCTAGTCTTTACTTGAATGTGATATGAGCCTTTCTCCCCAGCTTATCTATGTTACCTGCATATCATGTCTTGCATGCCGTTATTTTAACTTCAAAAGTTGAACCTTACACAGAACATGGTAATTATTGCTGGGATGTGTTTATCTTATTCAATGATCTTATTTCCGTATTCTTATAGTGCTTTTATGGAGCTTGTATCTTACAAGTTTAATATTTGCTGCTTGCAAAGCATAGCCAATGAGGTTTGTACGAGTGCAATGTTTTAATTGTTCGATGGGTTTGGAAAAAAGAAACGTAGCACTTAGTTTGTGGTGGAGTTCTGAGTTCTGGGGGTAGAGAGGAATTTAGTTGTGGTTGACGAAATGATGCATTTCATTGGACTTTTGTACACAGACCACCCTGCGATGTTAGGAACATGTTAGTGCAACTCTACCCAGGACCTCTCATTTTGGTAGCCTTTTTCAATTTTTGGTAACCTGGATGATAATTTTAAGGGAACATGAGGTTGTGTTCTACACCCATGGTTGCTATTTTGGTTGACAAAAACAAAAAAATGATAACTCAAATGGCAATTCAAGCAACTCCACCTCTATTGCGTTTGCAATATCATTTTGATTTTTAACATTCAAAATGAAAACAAACATCCACATTCCACGCCCAATGCCAATTTTGTCAACAAAAAATGGCATTTTCATTGTTTGGAACTCAATTGGCAATGGGGTATGGTTGTTGGTTTCACTTTGGTTGCCGAAAATGAAAATGGAAAGGCAAATGCAACAAGGGTGGAGTTGCTTATACAAATGCCCCATACTCATAGAATTTCATAGTGCAAATGTTAAAACTCGTACTTTTAAAGGCTATTTTTGGTACACAAAAAAGGTGAAGAAATTTTCTTCTGTAATTTGGATACTTGTTGTTGCCCATGCTCATAGCAGAATATGTTTCGCATGTAGGTTCCAGATGGAAAGACTGGAAGGGATAGAGTGGATGCTGTACTCATAGACGAAGAAGCTGTGGGGTCAGTGGACACGATAGGTGTTGGAGCCAAAAAGTCAACTCAAGTAATTTATATGGTATGCTTGCCAATTTTCTCCTATTTTTATCGGATGTAATGTAGCTTGAAGTGATGCATATTTCTTATCTTACCTTGCTGTAGATGTCAGCTTATATGAACTTTTAGTGCCTAGAAACAGGAAGGTCATCTCTTCTTCCAGAACACAATGTTCTACCTTTTTGTAATCTACCAAGTGAATGCATCGAGTCCTTGTCCTTGATAGGCAATTATGTGTCTTATCGTTGGACGAAGAATCAGAGATGAAATGAAGAGCCATGAGTTTGTGAACTCATCTGTTTAAAGTCTTTTATCGCGTGATATTTTGTACGTAAATTAATAATCCTCTCATAAATATGAATAATATAACAATAAAAGGTATTGTTTCCATGAGGAAGGCAATTTTATTTTATTTTTTTGTTTAAACAGGTTATCTTAAAAACAAGCTATTTAACATGGGGGATTCAAAAATCAGGTTTAGGAATAAAAAAAAATCACCAATAACTTAGTCGCCCTAGATCTTCCTAGAGAGGGGCAGCCAGTCAAACCCCCCCCCCCCCTCCTCTCTGGTGGGTTATAGTTCTCATAGTGATTGTTCCTTGGAATCAGAGCATCGTTTGTGAATGGCAGATCAGTGTAACAACGTCCCACTGTCAGGCCAAGACATGGACGAATGCATTGTTGAGCTAGGGAGAAAACTGAGGTTGACGGAAGTTGAGAAGGGTTGGGTTGACATACAGGCGAGCGAGATACAATCTGATATCGAGAATCCAAATTTCATCCTGGTGGGGGAGCTATTGATGCATAGGGACATATCTCTAAATGTCCTTCGTGCCTCAGTTCTCAAAACCTTGCAGGTGAGTAACAGGGTTGAATGCAAAGATAGGTGAGCAATGTGTTCATCTTCACTTTTAAGGAGGAAGCAGATATGCAGAAGGTATTAAGGGGAAGTCCTTGGCACTATGAGAATAATCTGTTGGCCTTAGCGGAATACAATCCAGTGCTGCACGTGTCTGAATACTCCTTTGATCATGTCCCTCTATGGATTCAATGCGACAGTATACCATTGGGTGGGTTACACAGAAAAGTCGCAAGAATTGTGGGGAATAAAGTTGGGGAAGTTCTGGAGATCGACATAGACTAACACGACAGGGCCAGGGGTACCAAAATCCGACCGAAGGCAGCAGTAAATATTAAGGAGTTATCTTGAGGATGGGTGATCTCGGAAATAGGTAGATCGCCTTCACTTATGAAAGACTCCCTAATTTCTGTTTTCATTGTGGTATTATTGGTCATAGAATTCAGGATTGTTCATAAAAGCCAGTTTGGAAGGAAGACGAAAACCACTTGTGTCAGGAAGAACTCGAGTATGTACCTTGTGAAGAATTTTGAGGAGCTTTTTTTTATAAGAATGAAAAATCTATGCAAAACTATCAGAGTACATTGTGTTTATATATACTGGGTGGCGTGGGCCCACGTAGGTGTCCTGCTCCTCCTGCACAGGCATGCTACTCCACAGGCGTGCTGCTCTATAGTGCTATGTTTAACACATCCCCTCAAGTTGGACTTTGCAAATCGAAAATGCCCAACTTGCGACAGATAAAGAAATTAGGCCCGACCCAAAGCCTTGATGAAAATATCAGCCTATTTAATATTGGTTCGAATGTGTCTGGTCCGAATGTCACCATCTTGGACCTGTTCGCAAATAACGTGACAGTTAATCTCAATCTGTTTGGTGCGCTCGTGAAACACAGGGTTGACAACAATGTAGATGGCATATTGATTGTCGCAGTAAAGCATCATGGACTGTGGATGGACATCGCCCATGTCAGCCAACAGGGCCCCTAGCCAGAGAAGTTCGCATATAGCCACGACTATGACCCGATACTCGGCCTCGGCAAAAAAGCGGGAAAGAGTGTCCTGTTTCTTGGTGCGCCAAGAGATAGAACTGAACGTACAATAGCCTGCTGACCGACGGGTAGTGGAGCAGGACGCCTAATCAGAATCGCAGAAGGTACTAAGCTGAAGTGCATTGTCAACGCCCAAAAGTATACCTTTGTCAGACGCAGATTTGAGATATCAAAGGATCCGGAGTGCAGCATCCATGTGCGGTTGGTGAGGTGAGTGTATGAACTGACTGAGAGTGTTAACCGCAAAGGTTATCTCAGGTCGGGTAACAGTCAGATAGATCAGGCGCCCAACCAGGTGCTGATATATGCCAGGATCCTTGAGTGGCCAGTCATCAGTGGCGTTGAACTTTAGGTATTGTACCATAGGAAAATCGACTAGTGTGACCTAAAGATGGCCGTCCTCCTTTACAATATCCAGGGTGTACTTTCATTGAGACAAGAAGATACCCGTGCGTGAGCGTGCAACTTCGATCCCTAAAAAATATTTCACCTTACCGAGATGTTTAATCCAGATTTGGAGTGAATAAAGGCTTGACCCGCTCAATATGGGCCGGATCACTACCCATAACGATCATGACATCGACGTAGATTATCACCATGATAATATGTGAACCCGATATAATAACGAATAAGGAGTGGTCACTCGCCGACTTGCGAAACCCAAAAGACTGGAGATCATTGAAAAATTTTGCCTGTTTTAGACCGTAAAGGGCGATCGCACATGATTCGACCCCTAGTGCATGTAGCCTGAAGGCAAGTGCATAGAGACCTCCTCGCCCAAATCACTCTTCAAAAATACATTGTTAACGTCCATCTGGTGCAGGGCCCAGCCCTTGGTGGTGGAGAGGGCAAAGAGGCAGCGCACGGAGATAATCTTGGCGACTGGCGCAAAAGTCTTCTGGTAATCAACGCCTTCTTGTTGGGTAAAATCCCTCGGCTACCAACCGTGCCTTGTACCGTTCAATACTCGTGAGTTCGATACTTTATTTTGTAGACCCATTTGTAGCCGATGACCCGTTTGTAAGGTGGCAATGGCGTAACGGTCTATACGTTATTTTCTTCAAAGGCCTGGATTTCGGTCTGTATGACTGCCGCCATTCTGGATGTTGGACGGCGGCAGAGAAGCTGGAGTGTTCGACTGCCAAAGTGATGGTGGTGAGAAAAACCCTATGGTTCCCTAAAAAACTGTGATAAACTAAATAATTTTCTGTATGATATTTTGTACCTGTCGAAGACACAGAGAGCAAGTGACTAGAAGATGAACGCACCAAGGAGCATTGAACAATCAGCAAGATATCCATGAGTTTTTTTGGACCGAGTGGAACGCCTCAATTGGACAGGGGCATCGGTTTGGACTGGCGTTGGGATGAACTCATTTTGGACTGGATCGATTTGTGCTGGCTCGCCTTGGGTTGAAGGCAGCGGAGGCATGACTAGCGCAAGTGGTTGGGCCGAGTCTAGTGGAAGTGGAATTCCATTTGTGCTGAAAGTGAATTGCATTTCAATGGATAATAGTTCGAGTGCATTATCAGATATTTTTTTTTTTTTTTTGGATGAAAATTGGGTCTTTTTCATGACATAAAAATCTTTCAAACAGGATTGTGTTTCATATTTGTTTCTCATTAAATAGATCAAGGTGCATCTAGTTTGATCATCTACAATAATTAAGAAATATTTTGTCCCGCTATGAGAAGAAATACAATATCCTCCCCAAATATCACAATGAATCAAATCAAACGAAGAAATGCTTTCATTGGTTTTAATTGGAAAAGATTTTCTATCAAGTTTGGTTAAAGGACAAATTGAGCAACAGAAATTATTATATCTAAAAGGAATATTAATACCTTTTAAAAGACTCGTGAGGCGATGCTCAGGTGGGTGACCTAAACGTTTATGCCATAAATCTAAAGGTAATTTTTTATGACGCCTAGAATAAAAAGCTGATTTTCTATGCTCTCTGAAGTAGAACAGTCCATCTCTTTCCTCACCTATCCCAATCGTCTTCTTCATGGACAATTCTTGAAATAAACAGAATTTTGAAAATAAAATTACAGCGTAAATTTTTTCTTTGGTGAGCTTACTCACAGATATCAGATTATGTGTAAAAGAAGGAAGACAAAATGCTTTGCTTAATTCTAAATCTGGTCCCAAATTAATTCAGCCCATATCTGAAGCGGGTGCAACCGACCCGTTTTGGCATACTCAAACGATGTCAAGGATTACAGTTTTCAGCCACCTGTGAAGTGGGCTGACTGGGCCAAATAGGCTAGCTGGACCGAAGGATCAGCCTGGACCGAATGGGCCGTATTAGGGTTGATGAGTGCCAAGAGCTGATTTTACTGCTTGATTGTGAAGAAAAAGCTCCTACCTGGGCTGCCGACTACTGTGGCGTCGTCCTGCGTGAGGGCATCACCGGCCTGGGCTTGGCGGCTGTGATGGAGGTAGCGACGACAGGTGATGGAAAGTGAACTTGGGACCTTGAGGGAAGGAAACAGTTTCGAAGAGGAAGCTGAAAGGTTGATGCTTCTCACTCGGATGTCCCAGCCCGATTGAGCGGCCCACTCTTCCTCCTATGGCCCGACCCAATATCTGGTGACCGAAGACACCGAGCACTTGTTTCTTTTTCTCATCCAACTTCTTCACCAAACTCAACAACCTACACACACATAAATCATTTCCATACGCATCGCTGCAGCTCCCCATGATCACAAACCCGTAGTAATCGTCAATCTTCTCATAAGTCGGGAACTCGTTTGTCGCCATGCGAAACCTGTCCCATGCCTCGTCTTCTTCCCCGAGCACCTCAAAAAAATAAACTCCCAAATTTTCCCTCTCTCCATTTCTCCGACGACTATCAATCGATCGGAGAACAGAGAATCTCAACCCAATCTCGATCGAGTGAAACGCCAAGGGGGGGTGGCGACGGCAAAGTTAGGTCAAACTTGACACGACTCTGCCCGAAACTGGAGGATAACCGGCAAGGATCTCAGGCAAAATTTCCAGAATCAAGTTTTAGGGTAGGATCTCAGCCACGAAATCGGCATGGACGATAATCGGAATCCATCAACGATTATAGTTGATATGGGCGGGAAACTATTTTCGAAATCGAATTCAAATTCAGTTTCCAGTTTCGAGCAAGTACGTGGAAGGAAACTAGCGAAGGATCAGGGACAAGATCTTACCATGAGAGTTCCTACAATATTCGCTTGCCAGTTAGTTCCATAAATTGTAGAGATCCGGATATTTTTGCCTTTTGGTAGACTCTGAAGAAGTGATGGACCAGACTTTGTCCCACCAAGCCCAGCAAGAGTTATAGGTGAGGAAGGGAGAGGGTAAAATGTTAAGCTCACCAGAGGAGGCCCAGTCCACAGGTTTAGAAGGCCCATCAATTGAATGCAGTTCAGGAAGAAAGTTGCAATCGTGGAAAAAAAGGGCCAGAACATAAAACTTCATGGAGTGTGATGAGTCAATCAACGTCAGTATAGGTATCAAGCGGAACCTGATCAACAATGAAAGCAGCGGTGCCAAGCGAAACAGGATATCAAACGGAACTTAGGGAGCAGTCGTGGACAACGCTTGAGGAGCTAGGCAGAGTCTGAAACCTACCATGGTTATGCTGTGACGACTTCAATGAAATTTTGTTTCACTCAGAAAAGTAGGGAGACAGGGTTTGTGACCAATGCCTAATGGAAAGATTTAGGGCAGCCCTTGATGTGTGTCAATTAGAGGATATGGGTTTCATAGGACCTAAATTTCCACGGTGTCGGAAAGTGAGAGGACAACAGTGGGTAAAAGAAAGACTAGACAGAATGGTTGCAAATCTGAGTTGGAGTACTGTGTTTCAGGGGTCAGTGGTTTTACATGAGATCTCATTAGCATCAGACCACTCTCCAATTTTCATCAAAATCGTCATGTCAAAGCAAGGAAGTTCAAGGCATCATGGAAGATCATACCAGAGTACCTTCCGTTATGAGAATTGCTAGGGTACGAAGCAAGAATACGCACAAGTAGTCCAATCGACCTGGGCAAACTTAGGTGAGGGGGTACCTATACATCAAAAACTGAACGAAGTTAGGACTTCAGTTGTCTTTTGGAGAAAAACGAAATATGGGGGACCTAAAGAGATCCATCAAAGACAAAAAGCAACACCTAGCAAACATATTGGGGGGGGGGGGGCAAAAAATTTTCACGATTCAATACAGAGTACTTTCCGTTATGAGAATTGCTAGGATACGGAGCAAGAGTACGCACAAGTAGTCCAATCGACTTGGGCAAACTTAGGTGAGGGGTACCTATATATCAGAAACTGAACGAAGGTAGGACTTTAGTTGTCTTTTGGAGAAAAAAGAAATATGGGGACCTAAAGAGATCCATCCATCAAAGACAAAAAGCAACACCTAGTAGACATATTGTTGGGGGGGGGGGGGTTAAAAATAATTTCACGGTTCAATGCAGCGTAATCTTGGGTAGTATGCACTTAATTTTCTGTAGAGTTCCGGAATAAGTTTACAGTAGAGACAATAGTGTATCAAAATTGTCCTTTGTGTATCTTGCATTGTTTTCTAATAGTTCTACGTATAGAGTGAAAAACAGTAAGGATACAAGGTTTTATACTGATTCAAACAATCATTGTCAAATGATCAATTAAGGTTTAGTCCAGTCTTCCATTGGTAACCGATGTGTCAGACCGAGAGGTGAGTTTAGTATAATCTTGTTTATGGCTTATAAAACAACCCCTTGGTGTAAACTGGAAGCTACATCGTTGTACAGATCTGCAAAATCTCTATTGCAGTTGTTGTTCTTGATGTAGACTAGAGAACTTTTTTCCTTAGATCATTCTTCACAACTCTCGAAAACGATTGCACAACACTTAAGAGATTTTTCTTGCTTGTAAATGAAATCCACAATCGTTGTCAACCTTCTCTCAGCTTGATCAATCCCCTTTTATAAGCTCAGGGAATTAGTTACCATGACTGTACTATTTTGATATTTACAGCGAGCTCTTTTTCCCCTGTGCGAATCCTTAGTGATTTGACAGGCCTTGTCACAGTAGCTATCAACTATGTACACATTTTTGAACCTCAAATCTTCGATATGAGCGTTACTCAGATTCTAGTCCATCTACCAATTAGTCTGCTGTATTTCTAGTCTGTTACGCTTTTTTCTTTGCTGCAAGCCACCTGTTGTACCCAGTTTGCTGCATTATAATGTGCTTTGATTCTCACACTTCGATCATAGATTTTAAAGCATTTATGGTCTTTTGTTACACATGTTTGTCCCAGTTGTTTATCCAGAACCTTTTATAGTAGTCTGCATCCAGGGATTCACATTGGCATTTCAAACGTGGTCTGCTGCTCTACTGCATGCTTCCCTAGAGTACAACTTACTATCCTAATTCTCAACTTAAACAACTAACTACAAGTATATCCTCAAAAATTTTGTTTATCAATTTTTATATATCTCAGAGATTGCACATTCCTAACTATCTCATCCTAAATTAATGATAACAAAATTTTAAGT
This sequence comes from Drosera capensis, assembly GCA_001925005.1. Classification (NCBI taxonomy): domain Eukaryota; kingdom Viridiplantae; phylum Streptophyta; class Magnoliopsida; order Caryophyllales; family Droseraceae; genus Drosera; species Drosera capensis. The sequence continues at coordinate 275,576 of LIEC01012119.1, forward strand.
TTTAAGACAGAAAGCTGAACATTCTAAAATACATTCTTGATTGAAAGAAAAGTTTTATACAAAGTTTGAAAAGAAAGGTTACATGATGTTACAAGTGTTCTACCTATGACTTTTGTGCTCCTTATAGCTTTTGTTTCCTTTGCTGCGTTTCTCAGGGTAGTCTGCTTCGTAGTCTTATCTACGCTTTTTCTGATGAAGATCTTTCCCTTTGATAATGTTCTTCTCTGGATCTCTTTTTTCCTGTTTGCCTCGATTGCTTGAGTCCTCCCCCTGAGATCTTGAGGGTTCCTTGGACGTTTTCTTATGACCTTTCTCCCCCTTGGTAGCTTCCTTCTTCTTTGTATTCATCTTTTCTTTCTCCTTTGTATATTTAGATCTGGTGTCCTTTTCCTCCTATTTGTTGTTATTAGATTTAGGGAGAGTAGAGGTAGAAAGTGCGGCCATGAGAGCTTCAACTGCTTGCCTTAAAGTCTGGAGTTCGATGGAGGTGGTCTGCTGAGCTGCAGTTGCCTTGGAAATTTCGGCCTGTATCTTGGTTTCCAACAATGTGAATCTCTTGTTGTTTGTTTGAATGTGATGTTGGAGTTTGTCTTGAGTGGTTTAGAGAGAGGCCTGCAGCTTGCGGATGTTGGAGGTTTGGGCAGTCCTTAGTCTGCTCAGGTTGGAGGCATTTAGGTGATATTGTTGAAGATTGATGCCCTTTTTCTTTTTGATTTGTTGATGCAATTGTTTTCCAATGACGGAGAGGACATCATAAAAATCGACAAAATACTTGTTCCTGTTGTTTCTTTCTTACTCGATATCTTCTGCAATAGGTTCAAGGCTTTCCAGGAGATCATGAAATGCATTCTTTGTCCATTGATGGAGGTAATAGACACTTTTTTCCAAGTGTTGCAGTTGATGCTCCAAGACAATGGTCTCAGAATCATCCCTTGAAGGGGATTGCTTATCCTTAGACAATCTGACCACTATAGATTGTGAGGGGGATGCTTGAGTGCGTGATGTTATCAGAAGTTGTTTGAGACTTGCTACAATTGTCCTCGGAGTCATGGGTATGTTTGTAGTGGCACCATTGAGCAACCCTTCCGGAAAGCAACTGATTGGGGATCTACTGTGGTCTGCTCTAGTCCAAATATGGATTGAGGAGTAAACTGAATGTTGATAGGTGATACCTTTGGGTCAGTATTGATGTGATGTTGTACTGCTCCCTTTGAAAAAGGAGTGTCGTCCATAAGTTGCTTCATCACCTCGAGTAGAGTCATTCCATTAGATGTAATTTCTTGGCTTGATAGACTCCTTGATTGCAGTAAACATCTCTGATCCTTCATTTATTAGAATGATGATTTCATCAGGCTTATCTTCAGTTGTACCACTGTAGAGTAGGCCTTGGGGGAAACCTACAGATGGTGGATGTGCCCTAGTTTGCACATTTCAAATAAAGAGGGGGGGGGTAAAAACTCCAGGTTTAGTAGAAATGAATCTTGACGTTGCTCATTTTCCTTGACAGAGGGAGTTTCCCTTATTAGGTGTTTGTTTATTTGTTCAAGGATGACACTTTTAAGAGTGTTTTCTGTTGCAATCTACTTCTTTATTGGCAATGAAGTTATTTCTACCGATTCATCTTCCACTATTATCACTTCCTTTATCTATGTGGGAGTGAGGTCAAGTGTGGTAACTTGAGTGAACTCTGCTTTCTCAGTAGTCTCTGCTATTGTTTCCTCCTATACTGGTAATTCTGAAAGGCTAGGCTCTACTGCTTGGGACTCGACCACAGGTGACTCTGCTGCTGGCTCTTCTGTAGTAGATGGTTCTGCTATTGATTGCTCCTGAATCCCTTCTTCAGTTTCCTCATCAATGATGTCATCATCATCATCATGGCCTTCTAGTTATGGGAATTCATCATCACCACCATCATCTCCTGATAGTTGTGCTTTATCGACTGGTGGCATTGAACGATAATCATAAATCTCCAAGGTCGCTGCCCTGACATGTTTATCTACTAACCTCATTAATTCAGGCTCCACTTCAGAAGTGTACACAAATTCAACATGTTGTACTTGTGCGTGTTTGTGCCTTCTTGTCTTGAGAGTTGAGTCTTTGATCTCCGGAACTCCACTGAACAGTATGTAGGGTTCAGTGGGTTTCTTTTTCTTGTTGGCCTTCATTTTCTGAATTTGGACTAGTTGATGGATTTCTATCTCTATTATGCCATCAACTATTCCAATTTCTATCCTTAAGCAGTTTGCATTTATCCTATACCTTGTGGTTGGTCGTGATGGAATGAGCTTTGGCCCTACAACTTTGGATGTCCTCTTGATTGGAAGCTTGTGCTCCTTGATGAACTTTTATATCATTGCTTTCTTCTGAGCTTACCCAGCATTTCATCCATCTTGGCTCTGTGTTCCAGAACCTTTTGTTGTATGGCTTGGACCGTCTGAAGCGCTTTTATGATTTCATCCTTTTATTGAGATTGTGTGGTAGTTGTTCTAGCCCATGCTTCTGATGTAGTTTAGGGTTGGTCAGCTTTAATCATAGCCAATTCCATTCCTACATTAGAGATAAGAATTATTGTTGTTGCGAATGCTTCAGTTGCAGTAGTCCTTATTGTCAATATACTTGCAGTAGAGGTGTTCTATGATTGCTGAGTCTGCATCCTTCTTAGCTTGGCTTCAATGGCTTCAATCTCCCTTCTTGTCTAGCATTGTGCACCTACCTCTTGCCTGGGATATGCTTATGGTCCTTCTCTGACTTCCTGATAGCTTTCCTGAGCTTCCAGATTGAGGTTATGAAGGTTTTCATTAGCACCAGCCCTCAAATACTTCAGTGCTATGTTTGCATCATGAAATGCAGCAAGCTGTGGTTCCTTTGGCGATAAGGTCTTTGAGGATAATCCCTCAATTACTGCAATAGTTCTTAGTCTAGTCTTCTCTTCTGTTGGTGCAGACCGTGCTTTTGCCTCCATTTCTATAGGCTGTGCAGTAGGGAGATCCGATATTGTTTTCTTTTTTGAGGTCTACAGAACAAGCTTCCTCTTTGTCTCCTTCGTCTGCTTCGGTCTGGCTGCTTGTGCCTTCCTGATCACCTTCCCCTTAGCCTTTTCAGGCTTCTTCTTGTCAGGTTGGTCTGCTGCCTTTGCTACAGTCTGTACTGCTGCTGGTATCTTTGAGAAACCTATTGGCTGCTTGCCAATCTTTCGCACATCAATTTACTTGGTCACAGCCCATGGTCTTCCTCCCTTGTCTGATAGCTTGAATTTTTCTTTTAGAATGATGCTTATGACTCTTCCAAATAAAGGCTATTTGGCTTCTACAGCCTTTGCCAGTTGATACATGAGCAGCTTGACCCAATTGAGCTTGTTTTTGGTGAGGATTGCACACATTATTTCTTATTCTGATCCTTGGAGAATTCCCTGGACATAATTACCTTCTTTACAATGTTTGCAAGTAGCCTGTGTTCCTTGGATAGATATTTCTTCATGGTTTGTATCTCTTTTTTTTGTGCCTTACGTGCACAAAATAAGCATTGTTCTTTTAGAACAATGCTTATTCACTAAGCATTACGTGCCTTCCATCAGTCACCATAGGGGTGGGATACCTCTGGGTCCTTCATCTAGAACTTTGAAGAGCTATTCGAAGTTGTTTGGACCGTTGTTGATCCCAAGTCTTCTGGTGGATGTGTATGTGATGAATTGAAAGTTGACTACAACCTTTTCCTTTTCGATGAAGTCGAGCACCTCCTCATCGCATATTATGCTTGTCATCTCACAAAAGTACTTGAAACCTGCATCTTGAATCAGCTCGGATATTTCTTTCATTTTATCTGATTCATTCTTTAATGTCTCGAAATTGAGAACTACTCCCGTCTGCAACTCAACCTTTCTTGTTGGGCTTCGTTGCTCTTGAGATTTGTCGCTTTTAGGATTGTTAGATCGGATGTTGGCCATTTCCATTGAAATTGAAAGAATTTTCGAGTTTGAGAATGTAAATTGGAAGAATTCGCAAACTAGGGTTTGTAGTAGGATTTTGCAGTAGAGCGCAATATAGAGTGAGAAAGTAAAAGTGGTTTTGATTGAAAATTTTTTCAAATTTATACTCTTTGAAAAATTACTGTTGCCATTTTACAATTAGCCGTTATGCAGATTGAGTCATTGATTTGACTGTTACGGGATTCTAGGCAACTAGTTTTATATCGTTATTTCTTTCCAATAATAGAAATACAGTAGAGTAAAAATAATGATAGTCTATATTCCACATGTGCAATAGAGCAATAGAGCATTTTGGCTATTTTATTGATTCAAATCAATCATACCCAATTTATCTCGAAATTGAATAAATTTGTTCTCATCAAAAGGCTTTGTAAAAATATCTGCAATTTTTTTCTGTTGGAATATATTCCAATTTAATGTGACCGTTTTGTACATGATCTTTGATAAAATGATATCTGATATCAATATGCTTTGTCCTGGCATGAAAAATTGGATTTTTTGAAATTATCATTGCAGACGTGTTGTCACAAAATATTGGAGTTTAAGAAAATATCATACCGTAGTCTGCAAGTTATGACCTCATCCATATTACTTGTGTAGCACAGCTTCCTGCAACTATGTATTCTCCTTCTGCAGTAGAGGTTAACACCGTGGTCTGCTTCTTGCTGAACCATGAAATCAGTTTTGTACCAAGAAATTGATATGATCCACTGGTGCCTTTCCTGTTAACTCTGTAACCTGCAAAGTCTATATCTGAATAGCTTGTTAGTGTAAACTCTGATTTCCTAGGATACCATACACCCAGATCTGGAGTTCTTTTGAGATATCTTACGATTCTCTTTACTACAGTATAATGGGATTCTTACGATTCTTTGGGAGTTCTTTTGAGATATCTTACGATTCTCTTTACTGAGTACTAGATGTTTGGTCTGCTTGTAGTAAGGTATAGTAATGAGCCTATTATTCCTCTATACATTATTTTGCTTATTTCTTTTTCACTCTCATCCTTGTCAATTTTTATCGCTGTATTCATGGGGGTTTTCATATGGCTTGTATTTTTTCTAATCCATATTTCTTAACTGTGTTCTACAGATACTTGGCTTGATTTATAAAAATCCCTTTTCCTCGCTGTTTTACGTGAAGTCCTAGAAAGTATTTCAATTTTCTCATTAAGCTCATTTGAAATTTAGATTTCATTAGTGCAGCAAATCTCTCACACAGTTTGTTGTTAGTGTAGCCAAATATAATGTCATCAATATAAATTTGCACTAATAGTATGTGTTCTTTATGTTTCTTAAGAAATAGGATGGTATCTACCTTTCCTCTCTGAAAGTTATTCTCACACAGAAAAGTTGAGAGGGTTTCATACTATGTTCTTAGAGCTTGTTTCAAACCATAGAATGCCTTGTCTAACCTGTAGACATGATGTAGATGTTCAAAGTCTTCAAAGCCAGGAGGCTAGCTTTCCATTTAGGAGGTACTCTTCACATCCATTTAATAGACTTTGAATCCTTGGTATGCAGCATAGGCAAACAACATTCTTATTGCTACCAGTCTTGCAATAAGGGCAAAGGTTTCATCAAAATCAATTCCTTCTTCTTGTGGGTAACTTTTTGCCACTAGCCTGGCTTTATTTCTTATGATTGTTCTATTTTCATCATTTTTTTTCCTGAACACCCACTTGCAGCCAACAACTGGATAATTCTTGGGTCTTGGCACTAGATATCATACTTTGTTTCTTGGGTCTTGGCATCAATCCAGTTTGGATCACTTAAAGGTTCATTGGTTGTCTTTGGTTCCATTTCTGATATGAAACATGCAGACAAGCATTCTCTGGTTGTTGATCTTCTAGTCTTCACAGGTACATCCTTGTCTGCAATGATGTCATCTTGTATATATGCCTTGATCCATCTCCTTTTGTTTTGATCAATGGTTGTGTGTTCTAGTTGTTGTTGTATTATGGGCTTCTCTGACTCTGCTGCATTATTGTAACCTTCAATGTGTGTAGACTGCTCATCTTTTTCTATAGCTTCAAGGCTCTCGTCTGTATCCTGTTCATCATCTATGCATGCACATTCCTCATCAAAGGCATTAGCATCACGGGTGGATACTTCACATTCATCAAAGGAAACATGAAATGACTCCTCAATTGTTTGTGTTTTGATGTTATATACCCTAAAGGCTTTACTATTTGTGGAGTATCCTAAGAAGGTTCCCTCGTTTGTCTTATGATCAAATTTTCCTTTATGCTTTTTATTATTGTACGTGATTCTGATTCTGATATACCCTCTAGTATTCTAACCGATTCTCATGAGTTTAGAGGTTTCAAACTTGCTCTAGTCTGCTTTCCCTTTTGGCATGGTCTGCATAACTTTTGGTCTACCTGATTCTAAATTTTATTTGAGGAAGTCTTCTCACTAGGTTTTTCTGAGGATAATTTGGCTATAGTGTTCAAATTCAAATGAGCTAATCTCTTATCCCATAGCCAGTTTGTGTCTTTAGCACCTTTTGTGTAAAAACATGTTATTTGTGCTAGCTATGATGAGTTGAAGTCTATTGCATAAATATTTCTTTTTCTGGTTCCTACGAGTTTAACTTCTTAGGTAACTTTGTCTCTTACTTGACATGAATCATGAGTAAATGAGACATCTTAACTTTTGTCACATAATTGGCTAATGGAAAGTAGGTTATTTTCTAAACCTTTAAAATAAGCTACATCTCTAAAGATTAAAGAACCTATACCAAGGGTTCCATAACCTTTTGTTTTACCTCGCTTATCTCCTCCTAAGATTACCAGGGATCCTTCTTTCTTTCTGTATTCTTTCAGAATGCTTTTGTTCCAGTCATATGTTCAGAACATCCACTATCCAGGTACCACGTTCCACCCTGTTGTTCCTGTAGTAGAACATTGAAAACTCGTACATGGTAGCCACTCGTATGGGTTCTTATTTGTTAGTCTTTGGGATCCACTCGTATGGGTTCTTACTTGTTAGCCTTATCATGTGAGGATTGACCTATTTTAAGCATTTTTTGTAAGTTCAGGGTCTTTCCATTCCATATGTCTACCTGTGTTTGAAGCGCAACGTTTCTCAAAGTGAGTGTTTTCACTAATGCATTGAGGAGCTTTATTTTTTCATCTGATTTCTTCAGCTCATTTTGAGCCACTGCTAGGTTACAGTTAATCTCTTCATATGCTACACTATAATTCTCTCTGAGATTTGCAATCAGCTCGAGATTCTCTTTATGTTCCCTTGAGAGGGAGATAAAGCTTTCAAAGGTTTTTTGAAGTGCCTCCTTCAATTCCTCTAAAGTAGCACCTGAGTTAGAAAAATCAAATACCTGTTAGTTTTCTTCACTTTTTGCCATGAGCCAGAGCTGAGCATTGGAGATTGTTTTTTCATCATTTGAGTCTGTCTCACTCCATGTATTAGTAGCATAGGATTTGCTCTTTTCTTTCCTTCCAGAGTTACCTTTGCTGTATTCCTTTTTGTTCCTTTGTGGAGACAATTCCTATGTAGGTCGTCTGCATTGTGCAGCAAAGTGTCATGGCTCTCGCGCTTATAGCAGACTTCCTTGTTTGCTTCTTTTTGCTTTTGTTGAGAAGTTCTTCTTGAGATTTTTCTTCTTGAATAGCTTTCTGAACTTTTTGTCAATCAGTGCAAGTTCTTCTGATATTATTTATTCACTTGCAGACGAGGTGTCACTGGTTTCCACTTCTGTCATGGAGCTCATAATTTTCTCCTAAGCCTTGAAGGCTAGAGTTTTCTTCCCACTTAATCAATTTGTCTCTTCTGCTCAACTTCCAGATTGTAAGTATGCAGCACACCATATAGTTGTGCTAAGGACATCTTGGCAAGATCCCTAGACTCTCTTATTGTTGTGTTCTTTGTCCCCCAGATCTCACCAAGCGATCTCATAAACTTCAAGTTGACTTCCTTATTATCAAAAGTTTTCCCTAAAGTTTTGAGATTGTTGATGAGTACATTAAACCTCTCATATAAGCTAGTCAAGTTCTCATCTGATCTCATTCAGACCCACTCATACTACTACATCAAGACATTCTTTTTATTCCCCCTGATTTCATTTGTTCCTTCATTCCTGAGCAGTAGAGCGTCTCATGCATCCTTTGTAATTGTTGTATGAACCACTATCTCAAACATATCATCATCAAGAGTTTTAAATATTTGATTTCTTGCCCTTCTATCCACCAGCATTAGATCCCAGTCCTCTTTTATCCATTTCGTTGTTTGCATAAACTGGATCTGGCATATTTGGCATGTATGATCCATTAGTAACGATGTCATGCAATCTTTCATCTATTGAATCTAAATGTGCAAGCATCCTCAGCTTTCAGTGATTAAATTTGTCAAATGGGCATGCTGGTGCCTCTCCACTATTGGGACATTTTGGTAACTTTGGAGAAGCAAATATTTTTTTCACAAAATAAAGTGTGAGTAACTTCTTGCATATATAAATCAAAAGATATTACCTTTTCTTTTCAAAACTGTTAGGTTTGAAAAATCAGGCTCTGACACCAATTATAAGATACACAGGTACGACCTAAAGGGGAGGTGAATAGGTTGTTTTAAATTTATAAGTGTAATACAAAGGAATAATCTGACTTCTGACTCACCTTTAACAACCATCTCTGCTAAACTCCAGTTTACTACAACTCAGTCTACACTCAGTACCATTGAGACCTCGGCTGCTCCCAATCACTATTGCAACCTCGTCTGTACCCAAATCTGATGCAATCCATGCATTGCTGTGTTGGTCCTCGTCTGCAAGTTCAATCCTAGATCCTGAAGCATTTGCAAGTCTTGTTGTTCACGTATATCTTCGTTGCTTAGCCAAAATTCTCTATACTAGTCTATATCTGGCGGCCCACACAATGCTCTCCAGCATCTGACCTAGACTACAGATATCTACTTAATTTCTAGCCTAAGCACACTAACAACATCATGACTAATACTTCTAAGTTTTGTTCATCAATTTCTATAAAACTGGAGGGATCACACATTCCTATCAACGGACTAACCCGAGCAATCCAGATGTTGGGCAGTTGCTTGCAGGGATGCCATTAAGGGTTGTTGGATGACCGTTTGAAGGGACCCGAGGTTATGGTAGGGCTTAGCCACCCTCGCAACTCGGGCGTTGGACAGTCGTTTGCAGGGAGCCAATCGACGATATGTGGTTGTGGTCTTAGACTGGAAGTGGAAGGAATCTCCACACGATAGTATACCAAACTAACATCCAGATGAATTCAAATGTTTAGATTGACCTACTGAAGTTGAAAACGTAAATAATTGAAGTGAACATGTGAATGGATAAACAGGACGATTGGAAATAAAGGAACCGATAGTGGAATTGGTAATGATAATAATAATGGGGTTTTAATATACTGCCAAATGATAGTTATGAACGTGCTAGGGTCCTAGCACATGTAGTCACATCATTGGTAGTATTCGGGGTCTACTGAGCGATTCCTTGCTCACGGGTTTCTCTTTCCTTTTGTTTTGTTTTCTCTTCTGTCATTAGGTGCTGGTTAAGATGACGACACTTCAGAGTAGTCGCCTGCGAATGATGGATTTTCCCCCTTTGTTATAACAAAAATAATATTCTATAGTACTTGGGCCTTAAGGCCAAACGTCGGAGGACTACAATAATTGACTACTTTTTACTATTTGAACTTGGCACGAAAGTATTGTATAATAGGCTACATTTGGATTGTACTACTTGATGATTGTAGTTATGCCAGTATTGGAGTTTACATTAGGTATTTGTATCGATTAGCACTTTTACGTTCATATAAATAAACCCTATCATGAATAATTGTTTTGTTATAGACCTCTGTCTATAGCGACAGTGACATCACGCTTCAGCTAAACTGGAGGAATTTTCGTACCGTTACAAAAACCCAAAATTTTATAATGTATATTAATCAAATAAATGTGTGGGTTGATTAATTATTAAATAATAAATTACTATGAGATAAAATTGGGAGGTTTACTATTTCATTTTAGGTTTATTATAGGTGGGCAATGGGACGACTTAGAGTAAGATTTATTGCATTTGCATTGGTTTAATTGGACTATATTTAATAAATGTGTAACGTTATTTTCAGATTTTTTTTAACCTCCTTTTGCGAGACATTTGAGATGATTGATGAAATTTTGGGATTTTAATATTGAATGTAATTTTCTTTGTTTCTAAGGCCTAAACCTAATGGGATTGTATTAGCCTTGCTAAGGAATATTATTTTTAGTAGCGGTAACGCCTTGAGAATTTTGATGGTGTTACTGAGCGAGTAACATCCAACAATAAAGTAATTAAATCAGATAAAGTAAAATGAAGCAAAGAAAAATTTGATGATGCAACACCCTAAATTATCGAATCATAATTTATCGAAGCAACAAAATTACATCTTACTCTATCATTAGTTTCTCATCATAATTTATTAAAAACTGTAGTTTGATTGTCATGCAAGAGAAATCAATTATATCAGTAACTGCGCAAAATCAAAACGCTGGGAATTAATTGGGATGAAGAGAGTAATAATTTATCTAGGATAAAAAAAATTTAAGAGTTTTAAGAAGAAATTTACACAGGGAGTGTTGTTGAGATAAATTTTAAATTATGCTACATAATGATAATGATGATAAATAATTTTTTGGCATACTGGTTGATGTTAATCATAGTTTTAGTTATATATATTTCTTTTGCATGATCGAAAACCCTTGATATAAGATGTTACAACTGAACGTGAATAAATAACCACTCGTAGACCTCATGGAATCCGAATCGCTCATATAATCTGAGTGAGCTGAGTCAACAACTGTCTTCTATGTTTCTTTACCATCAAATATGATGCAATTTGTAGTTCTTTGCACATAATGTAAAATCCATTTCATAGTAGTCACATGCTCCTTCTCTGAATTTGTCATATACTTGCTAACTACACCTGTTGCCAAAGCGATGTCAAGACGAATACACACCATAACATACATAAGGCACCCTACCACATTAGCGTACGATACTCGAGATAACCAATGTAATTTTAACTGGTAAACAGCAAGTGCACTGGTCGCGTAATAATTGGTAAATAAATACCGGATTGTTGAACCCATAGGGATTGTGTAAACAAGTACCGAAATTATGTTATCCTTTCTTTATCTAGACGATAAAATAATTAGTGATTTTCTAATTAATACAGATTAAATAGAAATGAGTGAGACGTGGCTAAGGTTTGGGTTTGTAAATTCACTTCAACGTAATATTATTATGACTTATGACTTATATTCTCATTTAACAACAGAATTTTCTTAAACCATTAATATTCTCTCTCAAGCAATATTAACGTTATTATTGTTTAACAACCCATACTATTTCTAATATGAATTTAGAAAAACGCTAACGCATTAAGTTTTATGAAATTCTTTAGTTTTCAACATAGGAATGTGACATCTATGCCTATAACTACTACATCTATCAAGTTATATATTTCTATATTAACTTAATCCACGGTATTTATTACTTGAGCATTCATACAATATCTTTTTTCGGTCTCAATTATACGATATATATCATTAAAAAGTTGATCAATCTATATGAAAACATTAAGAGCGTAATAACCACTTAATCATGAGCTATATTAATCACAACTTAATAATAATGCATATTTATGAATTTGGCAAAACCTTAACATTAGCTTTTTGAAATTTAGTTCATGATTCTAATATTTGAAGGACAAAACATAACATTCAATAAACCAACCAAACTGAATTTAGAGTAAATAAGTTGAAGAACAATAAACCCAGAATGAATTGGGCTTTGAATTGTTGCAATTGGACCGAATGAAGTTTGGGCCGAAATAAATTTGGGCCTGGGTTGTTGGATTTGAGCCCAATCTCTACAAACCCTACTCCTCCTTCCTTCTTCCTTCTTCCTCCTCTTTTCTTTGAGCCGCCGCCTCGTTCTCCTCTCTTCAAACACCACCCCAGCCTCACGCAGCCGCCTCAGCCATCCCAGCCACTATCGGAGCAGCCGAAGCACCTCGGCCAGCCAGCCGACCACCTCACCTTGTCTCAGCTGCGTCGCGCCTCAGTCGTTTTGCAACAGCAACCGTCGTCCTCAGCCGCGCCTCAGCGGTGGACAGCGACGACTTCTCGACGGGTCACGGCTTCTCAGTGGTGGACAGCGATGGTTTTTCTCAGATTTGCTATGTGTCTCCTCTCTAATTTGTTTTGTTCCGAACCATGTTATTTGTTAGTTTCTCAAACACACTGTAATGTTATGTGTATTTTTCTCTCCGTTGGTTGTTCGTCTGTTCTTCATTTTATAGGTGGATTTCAGCAATCAATACATAAGCAGGGATGTCAGCAAACAAATCTGATCTCTGAACACGCCCGTGGAAAATCAACACAAAATCCAGATTGAATGCGACGCAAGTGGGTAAAGTTGTGCTGCTTTTCATTTTGTCGTGGTTGGTTGTGCCTATTTGCTGGACTGCGTTGGTGGTGGATGGCGACTGGCTTCTGAATGATGGCTGTTCTGGAAGCTGATGCTGATTGAGCTTAGTGTAGGGCTTAGTGTATTGGGCTTCCAAATAGTTGGGCTGGACTGTGAATAAAATGGATTAGGCTTTGTTTGGGCCACTGAATTGTTCCAAATGAACTTGTTTGTTTTGTAATCAATGCTTTCAACAATTTGATCCTGAGATGTAAAAATAACCATGTTCAATATACTTTTCATCACAAATGCTAAGAAAACGATTGTTAAATTTACTTAAAAATGATCCCGATCACGACACATATACTCCACTTTTTCTTCGATTTTAGCTTACATTTGTGATGAATTGAGCTCCTAATGATGTATAGACCAGTTTTGAATCTTGCATGCTAAATCTCTTCAAGACCTTCTAAACATATCCTTTCTTAGTCGATTGTAGTTTTTTTTGCCTCTCTGTCACTTCGGATTAGCATTCCAAGGATCTCCTTCACAACACCAAGTTCTTTCAGGACGAACTCTTTGCTCAAATTTTTCTTCATTCTTAGAATATCTTTATTTCTCTTCATAGCTATCAATATTTCATCTACATAAAGACTTAACAACATAATAGAATCATCGGAGAAAATTGAATAATAGATACAAGGATCATACTCACAACAAGAATACCAATGTGTGACCATAAATCAATCAAATCAATTGTACTACTATCTAACCTTTGTATTAGGATATACAATGATCGCTTTCATTTGCATACCAAGCCTTCCTTAACGATTGCATGAACCCTTCAGGCTTTTGGTCTCCTCCAGATATCTATGAAGAAATAGTGTCTTAACATCTAGTCGTTCTGACTCCATAAAATGAGCTCCTACCAATGCAAGAAGCAATCTAATAGGTGTGTACTTCACCAGATACCATGGGAAACGACGCATACAACACATATAATGTGTTGTTGTATTGATATTGATTGTCTTATGTTAGAGTTGCTATCGGATTTTGATATCGACCTAGTTTCTCTATAACAATCTGACAACAGTTTTGTTATATTCTGTGATGATTGATGAGTTTGTTATAATAGTATTTGAATGTGATTGCTTGTGTCTTTTGTATGTTGGGAGGGAGATTGTCAAGCATAGCTCATTGTTGCATCCAAACACTATATAATTAAAAGAGGTAACTTGGTTTTTTGGTTTATTAAGGTATGGGGAGAGCTTTTCATAACCTTACAAATATCTGAGAAGGTGGCTTGGGGTAGGTCTGAGATGGCTATAAAAAGAGGAGAACCTTGAATGTGGCGATCTAACCAATGTGTTGATATTGATAGTGAGTTTTTTTTTTTTCTATGGTAACTATTGTAATTGATGATTTCATAACAGATGGGGGATTTCTTTTATTGATGATAATAAAATATAATTTACGGTTCACTAGAATAAATCCTAATGATATAATGTGCTAGATTGTTAGCAATTTTCATGTATTATTATTTATTCACAATTACCTTTTTTATTTTGAAATATTATTGTATTTAAGTCTTATTGTAGTCTTATGTGTCATTTTGCATGTTTTATAATTAATTGTTGTAATAATTAGTTCTTTTTTTTTTCATTTGATAAAAATCTCGAACATCAAGCTTCTTCTACTTTTATGTGTCATGTCGGGTATCTATCATGGATAATTACAAGGTTAGGCAATCCCTAGTCGTATTACATTATCAGATTTAAAGAGGGAATAACGTATTACATATATGACTGCTTCTGTAGATATGAACTGGGTTTTAGTTCATCAAAGATGAGAAGAGAGAGTTCATCAAAGAATTAGGTGAATATGTAATTCCCGAGGAGTATGTAGGCAAAGCGAAGATGTAGTTCCAGAGCAACTTGTAAGTTTTAGTTGATGTTAGTTGGCATGGAACTACCCGGGGATGTGTTTGGATGTAAAACAAATCGATTAGACGATTTTGATGTGAACAAAGTACTCTGAGTTTCAATGGTAAAACAAAAAAACAAAAAAAAAGTACTCTAAGTACTTTATAATGGATGTATTGTGGAAGATTTTCATGTTTGTGTGTGTTACGGTTCCCGAATGGGGTGGGTTGTTGGCATTGACAAATGGTAGAAACAATCAGATTTTATTCCCAGTTTCTGCAAAAAAAATTTGGGTAACAGATAAAAAATTTGGGTAACAGATAAAAAAAATTACGACCTATTTGATCACTAATTTATGACCAATTATTTTCGATCACCAAACTATAGTTTATGACCATTTGTTATTCATTCGGTAGGTTTGCAACCGTTCTATATTCGATCGTGAATCTGTGATTATTTCAATCGATAAACTATTTTACTACTAAGGTTTTGACGGCCACAATTTGAGACCGAAAACTTCTTTTCGAAACCACTCTTTTACGATCAAAAAAATTGATCGCTAATTGCTTGTGTCTTTATAGTGTAAGTCCCTTTGAGGATTCCATCCTTTCGACAACAACATTGTTCAAGAATTGGTTGGTGACCATTCTGGAGAAGAAAGATAAAGTGTAATGAGCACAATCGCATCAATCTTGTATGGCTTATGGAACAAATGTAACAATAGAGATCAACAAAGGAAAATCTTACAACCATACCTGCTGGTTTAGATGGCCCGTATAAAAAGAGAGGAAATCATGCAAAGCCAAAATCCAATGGCGGCCACAAAGTTGAAAAGATCAGTAGAAAGAAAGGAGACATAAACGACAACGATAGACACAAATGGAAAGAACAATCGTTGGAAATTGCAAAAATAAATGTCGACTTTGCGTTCAACACTTAGGGTTTCATAAGCACTTCTACGATTGTTCAAGATCGGATGGAACATGCAAGTGGCAAGCAGAACGATAACGGAAGGGATTATGTCACCCGAAGTTATCGAAGCATATGCGATGCGAGCTGCGATACAAATGGCAAGGTCGACGGGTTTGAAGCGTGTGATGTTAGAAGTGATGAATCAAAGGTGAGAATGCTAAAGTTACTGAGACCCAAATATCTCAATCTGTCAAAATATACGAGAATAATGGAGGATAGTTTATTTCTTATGACCTTCTTTTTCGATTTTAGTTGCTCTTGAGTACCTCGTGACGCAAATAATGGTACACATGATATGACAAAATTTGTCATCAAGTGGCACATTCGATTCGAAGAGGGTAGCATTTGATCATATCCGAATCGATTGTAACCTTGTATAATCTTGACAAGAGCAATGAAAATTAATGTTCTGTTGGATGTTTCTATTTAAAAAACAAAAAGATATTACACAATGTTATTTTTTAATCGCTGTATTTATCATAGGATGGAGGAATCTATCTATATCATATACTAAGAGTGTGACTCTATCTATATAACTTTGATCATCCAATTTTTATTCATGACTGAGACTAAAATTAATATATTAGTAAATGAATACAAATAATAGTCAAATCTGTTATATCTATTATATATAATATATATAATATACAAGACCATCCTAATGGTATGTGGTATGTGGGACGTCATCTATATAAGTGTTAATTTTTTTCACTTTTTTATATCTTTTACAAAAACTACATATGAATAATTTATAAAAAATAGTTGAAAACAAAACAGAAACAATCTTGTATTCTTTTGCTATGATCTATAAGAACTTCATTCATCTAACATCATAGAATATTGTAAACACACAATCACAATCAAAACAAAACCACATGCATAACTATACTGACAGATAGACTAATACTACATATTACTACCATAGTTGTACGAAAGTCATAATTTTTTTAATATTTTTTTTCTCCGAAATAAATTATGATACATTATTTAAAAATAGATATCTCACATAAATTGTACAGAAAATTCTTCTAAGATACACCTTTTCTAAAATATTATCTAAAACATACAACCCAGAATTTATATTTTTTCCAAACAAATAACATCTCCTCGTAACCAGAACCAATCAATTCATCAAATCTCAAATAAAACTCATCAAATTTATTTCTAATCACTCACATTTGATCTTATACATACAAATCAATCGATTTTCATCCACAAAATATCTCAAATCTTTCAATTTCATCTAAAATTCGATTTTGATAGTTTTTGAAATCCTAACTGCAAAATCATTGTTCTTTTATCATTTTCAGTGATTAAAGACTCTAATCCACTTGTTTGGGTTATAGTAACATAGTTTAAAGATAGGTTTGACTGATTTTTGTGATTTCCTTGGTGCAATGTTTGATACAGTGTGTATGTAAATTTCAAATAGTGCGTCTATTTGAATGGTGTTTCTCCAATTCTATGTTATGAAATAAAATCATGTTGGAAACTATGTAATGATTTTTTAATTCTATGGATATCATGCTATACACTTGCGTTTATGCATTTGTGTATTGGTATTTTTTTTAAAACACACCGTTTCACTCCTTGAGATGCACTGTTTGAAAGAGTGCGCCAGTTGAATGGTGCTTTTCCAATTATATTTTATGAAAAAAATTCATATTAGGTACCATATAATGATTTTTCAATTCTATGGATATCATGTAGAAACTTGTGTTTATGCATTCGTGTACTTTTTTTTTTTTAAAAAAAAATAGGCACACTGTTTGAATAATACTATCACCCTGTTTGAATGAAACAGTGCGTCTAAGTTTTTTATCATGTAAACAAATCGAAGCGTTTTTTTTATCCCCGACTTTTTCTATATTGTTCTATGGCCTGTTGTTATGTTTCCGTTTGAACTGATACCCTGTTTCTTTGTGTCATTTCATCGAATATCTTGCGAGTGTCTTTCAAGTCATCATGTGGTGTATGGTAGGCTATGGAGGTGAAACAAGGTGACAAGGAGGATGAATTCGATGGACTTATGGTGGCGGGGGTGGTGGGTGGTTGGATATGGAGGTGGAGCAAGGTGATGTCGTGTTTAGGTTAGGTTTAAATAAATTCAAATTGTAGTGGATTGGAATTATTTTTTCGTATTGTAGGGGGTATTTTTTAAAAAAATTTGTAGCTTTTTTTTTTGAAATTTTCCTAAATTATAACACTCTCATAAATAATAATTATTTAATGTTAAAAAGTCTAAAATATCGTTATTTTATATCACATCATCTTTTTTATCATTATCTTTTTTTTCTCCGCTTACATTTTCATCGCCACATTCACAATAGAAAAAGTGTGAAGACATACAAAATCAACACGTATATTAATAATCGTGTCAAGTCAATCTTTCATAATTTATTCAATATGAATTTGGTATCTATAAAGTGCGCTATTATATCCAATCGGCTTGTGAGCCGCTTTCACATCTATTTTGCTCTAGTGAGTTGGCCCAAGTGGTTTGGTCTCTTTTTGCTTCGAAGATGAATCTTTCCCAAACAAGGAACGATATATAGCCCTAGCGCGAAAGAACTCAACTAATAAAGGTTGCTTTAGCGTTTTAGTTTTCTTGCAAGCAAGTGGTATTTGAAAGTGGTGGCATTGTTAGAAAGTCCGCCAGGAGTGACATGATCCTTACCTATCCCTGCTTTTTAGGGAATTATGTTTTTTTTTTGTGTTTTTCTCATGTTTTGATTTTTTTTTAGAGAATTAACTATTGATTATTTATCAATTGATTATATATCTTATTATTTTATATATCGATAATTCATTTAAACCAAATGAAAATTTACTGAGTTAGAAATAATTTTTTGATAAATAAATTTCAAAAATAAAATTTATTAACCAATAAATTTATATTTGTTTTTTCAAATCTTTTGAATTTTTAACCTAAATCTTCTTGATCATTCCGTAAAAAAAATTTAATTGAATTAGAGTAAAAAACCTAAAAAATAAAAATTCAATCAAACACAAATACAACCATATACTCATTTACTCGGTGAACATATCACACGATATAGATTTCTTTAGTTAGTTTAAAAACTGTTACATTCATTTACATACTGAAATCCACACCTAAAATCCAACCCATTAATAATCGCGTTCCTCGTTTTGTTCTGCTCATTAAAACCCTCTAAACAACAACCCAAAACCATCAGAACTCAACGCACCACATTCCACCACAAACACAGCAGCCCTTCGATTCGGAAATCGCCATGGTGCAAGGCAGCGAATCGATTTCTTTGCATCGAGTCAATCAGTGTAGAGTCTGCTCAATCTAGGTATAGTTCATGTGTTTCCCTTCCCTTTCTGTTGCTCCGCGCTTCACTTTATCGATTACTCGATTCTAGGGTTTTTTGGAGTTTCTAGATTCCGTGTTCTTCACTTTACATTCCGTTCTTGATTTAGATTCCGGTTTTCTGAGATCTAGGGTTTTTTTTGTGAAGCGTATAGGTTAAGTATGTGCTGAATGGAATCGATGTTAAGAATACTCTACCCACGTTGGAGTCTGGGAACTCAAAACAATCACATATAAAGATCCTAGGCTACTCCACTCATTGCCAATTGGCTGTGAGTTGGACTGCCAGAGGTTTAATAGGTGGGGAACTGGAAAAAGGTGCTTTTGTGGCAGATATGAGCGAGGTAACGTGGGGTAGAGAGTGAATTCTTTTGTTTAGTGATCAGGGCGTGTTGAGGTGAGAGTTTTGGGTTTGGTGGCTATGTTGAAGATGAATGTAATTATGTAACTGTTGATGTTGAAGCTGTTCAAGATGAAGAATGTGGCTGTAACGATCAGGTTCTAGGTTTGGGATGTTTGTTTGGGTAGATTCACTGGAGGTGTGCGAGTTAATGACTTTTGTGTCGACGTGACATTTAGAAACTAATGCCAAATTAGTGTTAAGAATTATGCAGGTTCTGGAGAGATCTAAAAAGATGGCAGCTTTGTTGACTAGCATATAGGTTTGAAAATAGTTCGACAAAGAGTTCGGCAAATTTATATGCTGTTTTAGCTTAATACCGCATATTATGGGATGTTTGGATGAATAACAGGTCGAGATGAAAAAATTTCATTTAAATCAATTGGAATATCAATGAAGACAAGTTCATATTTCATTTAACTTTCTTCTTTTTTAACATGGAGAAGAGAGAAAAATCCAAGACTAAGAAAGATCCTGTAGAACTACAGATGAACCACACAAAAAGAAATGTAATTGCATATGTTGGGAATCTTGTGTCAGGTTGCTGGTCATAAGCGAATTCGCCAATGAACCATTGTATATATGATATATATTATATTTATTTTGCTTTAAGTCTCCTATATGTTTCACTTACCTTGCTTTGTTTTGTTCTTGTGCTTAGTTTACTACCCTTGCAAGAAACATTTTTTTGAAGTCCAAAGAAACCCTTGAAAAATTTGCATTCTAATTTTACTTTCCATAGATTTGTATATTGAAGTGCATTTTCTCATGTTCATATTCATTGTTCTGTTGAGGAAATAGTTCTACGAAAAAAATGCAAAATGATGCTAGAAATCCCAATAATGTTTATCTTAACACTTTCACTCACTCGAAAGCCCATTGGGACATTATGTGTGGATAACAAATGCACTGGTTCAACCCACCAAGTGCCAAATAAGGTTCACATAATAAACCACATTAGTGGCAATTAATGGGGGGAGGCAGGGTCGAACTCGTGACTTAATATCACACCAGCTCTGATACAATATCGAGGAACTGTTTGTATCAAAAGTCTGAATTGATGTTAGAAAGCCCACTAATTTATATCTTAACATGTTCTAATATTATATTTGTGAATTGATGTTCTCGTTTTCTTGAGCAAGTGGTCCAAAACAATTTCTGGTTTTATACGAGGCACTTCAGTGCAGGAACCCGTTGTCAGTTGGTGTGCTATAAGTGAGCCAGCAGACAATTTGGTCATTTGAAGATGGCGAATATGGCATTGACTAATATACTGGAAAAGGTACGGCTCTTCCCCTCTTAACTGATATGTTTGCTGGAAATTTATCTCATTGCAGAAGAGGGCATGCATTACAGTTTGTGCCTTTTGTTTGAAATTTTGATTTTTTTGTCTTGAAGTACCATATTCTTAACTTTTTGAGCGTCTTTATCAGATGCTTGGTAAGGATAAGGATTACCGATATATGGCGACATCTGATTTACTGAATGAGTTGAATAAGGAAGCATTCAAAGTAGACGTTGATATGGAGATAAAGCTATGCAACATCATTCTACAACAGCTAGATGATTCAGCTTTTGATGTATCTGGATTAGCGGTGAAATGGTCTGACATCCTTGATCCTCTTCACCCTTGATTCTATTTCAATTATGGTCAATTTTCTGATGTCCGAAGTTTTTTTTTTTTTTTTTTTTGCTTCTTTTGGAGTAATTAAATTCTATGTTTTTTTCCCAAAAATTGAAAATACCTCTCTGAATGAGGAGGTTAGTAGCTTGATATTTCTTTCCAAGTGCCACACATATGGCCCACATGTGTATTGGTTTAAAAGGGGCAAAAAAACCAAATTTCTTGAGTGGAGATGGAGATTGAATTCAACATAATGCTAGAGAAGCTATGCTAGGCTAGTCATGAAATAGTTCTTATCTAAAATAGATACTTATCTTGTTGTGATTAGAGCGCTTTTTTCATTATTTACTTGGTTTCTTGTTGTGTTTTTGGAGGTCATATGTTAAGTTAAAGTGGGGTCCTTTTTTATGGAAGTAATGACTGAATCTTGGAAAGAAAATGTAGCCATTGTAATAATGGAAAATGAATATTTTAGCACTTCCCCTGTGAGCTGGTGTAATCACAAGTTGTTAACTAAATATGCTAATAGGTAGACCAGTTTTGGGCCATATCCCTTGTTAGACATGCTTCGATTGAAGAATGAAAGTTGAAAGTAGAGTGCTATATGTTTTATCTATCAAGGCATATTATATAAATAGGGTATTATAGTTAATGTAAGGAAAGAATACAGTGTGATAATATTTTACATATAACCACCTCAAATCATAGAAATTTATAAAAAAATCATCTCAAATCTTTATATTTTTAAAAACACTGCCCAAATCAT